>OZ019953.1:5699427-5747052 GCA_963970385.1 Theonella swinhoei
GTGTGTGTGTGTGTGTGTGTGTGTGTGTGTGTGTGTGTGTGTGTGTGTGTGTGTGTGTGATCAATAATTTTGTGTGCGAGACTAAGCATTACATACCTAGGAGTTCACCAAGATTGCATGCCAAAGGAATCGACAGAGCTGTTTGTGTTTCCGCTGGGGAAAGAGTAGGATACTCATAACAAAAAATCACATATGATGATAACGCTGTATCATACCGTCCACTGTGTCCCTGGGTTCAGAGTCGATACTCTCACTGCTAATATCTAGTGAGAAGAGACACACATGTGGACATGAGGTACAGGAACGGGACTGACATGTTGACATGGGGTACAGGAATAGGACAAGTGGACATGAGAATAGGACTGCCATGTGGACATGGGGTACAGGAATAGGACATGTGGACATGAGATACTGGAATAGGACTGGCATGTGGACATGAGATACTGGAATAGGACTGGCATGTGGACATGAGGTACAGGAATGGGACTAACATGTTGACATGAGGTACAGGAATAGGACTGACATACAGGCCATTGCTGGAGGGTGGGGAGAGAAGGTGACCTTCTTGGTGTGGCTAGGAGTGATGGAGGAGTGAGGGTGGAGGTGAGAGGTCATGGAGACAGTTGGAGTGGATCTGATGCTGCTCTTGGGGCGTCCTGTAGGCCAGGGGGAGGGGAGGATGGAGTGTTGAGAGAAGAACCTCTCAGAGGCTTGCTGGGTCTCTTCATCACTCTCAGGACTAGAGAAGAGGGAGGTGAGGGAGGGAGAGACAAACCAAGTAGAGAGAGAGAGAGAGAGAGAGAGAGAGAGAGAGAGAGAGAGAGAGAGAGAGAGAGAGAGAGAGAGAGAGAGAGAGAGAGAGCACAGACCACAGACCTTTGACCATTGGTCTTGACCAAAGTAAATGGGTCTGTATCAATGTCAGCTGGTTTCTGAAAAAATTAACGAGAACCTGGATGGTTCATCCATACACATTGTGTACTTACCATTCTCGCAATGTGGTCAATGGACCAGTGAAAGCCCCTCTGTGTGAATCACGTGACAGTCAGGTGGATTGAAACATGGGGAGGAGATGAGCCCAAATGACATAGTACAGATACATGTAAGTGACCCAGCTGCTGTTTGAGCTGCTCGTGGTCTCGTTACAGTGCGTACCTGGGAGCTCTCTGGCGTGACATGTCGGCTGAATATAGGGCTAAACTCGGGAAAATTCACCCTCTCTCGCGAGCGAAACGGGTGCGAGCCGGGAAGCGTAGCCATCGACTAACAGCTCTCTCTCTGGAGCACGGTGACGGCCATGAGCAGAATAAGAATTCTATCACGATTGCTCTCGCTCTTGCCCCGGCGCCGGGATCTCTCTTCCCACCTAATGTGATGCGCACCCAGACTTTTGATTTTCAAATTTGCCGCAAAACTTGCCACAAATTGACCAATCACAGCTAAACGAGTATTACGTAATTGGTCAATTCACGCATGCGTAGATTTTGAAGCATTGGTGCACCTGATGGACATTCATCGTTAACGCATTGATTCTACCTTTTCTCTTCGCAGACACAGTGTAAGTTAATCTGTTACCTTCACCACTACGCACGGCATTAGGGATAGCTGACTGAATGATGGCAATAAGCTTACGCCTGTGTGTAGCAGCTATATCAGTATTTAATATTTTTTCATTGATCCATGTATAGATGCAGCATATCAACCACAGACTATTATTACTGTCTACTCTGCTTTTGGCTAATGTCTACCTAGTGTTTGGAGATGGTGAGTAATAATACTTGCTATGATGTAGCACAAAAAAGCTGTGTGATGTTTGACAAGGTCACTACATACAGAATATCACGATTTCTTTGATTAAGCCAATTCTTACTTGTGTGTGGTGTTGTTTGTGCTATATTCCAGTGGCATATGACACTATACACATTCAGAGCAAGAAAGTACAGATACAACAATTCGAGTCACATTCTTGTATCTGTAGCTCCTTCTCTGTCCTCTATAAATGCTATTCCCATTGATAGAGCACCTGTTGTGTTATAGTTCTACTGTTAGGCACTGTACAAATATGCTGGTAGTTAATATGAAGTTTAGCTATCTGTAGTGTTTGCCTATAGAAGCCTCTTTACATTCCCAGCCAGTATATGATGTCAAACTAATCAACTTATACAAGTTTCTTCATTTATTTGGTTGCTATGAAATAATCCTTTATAAGAGACACACCCAAAGTCCATGCCCTACCATCATACATGTATCACAGCCTAAGATATTGCCACACACTAGGGGGGTTACGGTTATGCTTCTCCAGACACATATCAAAAATGGCTTGCATGGAATCCTCATATGACTGAAATATTGGGGGGTCTGCCCTCCTAACAAATTTTGGGGAGGCTTTAGACCTCCCCTTACTACAGCTATGACTACACACCCATACACAATAAATAATGACTGGTGCAGTATAGTCATATAGAGCACTTATTCTCTAATTCAGAGTGTTCCAGTTACACGACGTGCAGTGAGTGCATTACACAAAACCCTGACTGTGCCTGGTGCGATAACTTTGTGAGTTGAATTACTGCTTGCTTAAAGTTGCTGCCATTTCTTCATTCTTAATAGACTGTAAATTATTCAGAAAATGTTCTCTTTCTTCTAGGACACATTTTTGAACTATTCAGCCAACACCAACGACCTCTCTCCTGCTCCTTTCTGTGGCAGTCGTGATGATCTCATGACTCGCCTTGGCTGCCCCCAGGGTAGCATCTTGTATCCAAAGAGCGAGGCAAATGTGACAAAGGTGCATGAATAATAATGTGTATACAACACAATAGTTTATACTTTGTAACAAAAAAAGACATGTTTATGTGTGTACAAGAGTTATATGCATTGTAGAGAGATTGCTGCTCTGTTGTCACACACACACACACACACACCACACACACACACACACACACACACACACACACACACACACACACACACACATGTCTGTCTGTCACAGGCGGAGCCTCCTCCTGAGAGCCAGTCTCTTCCTCAAGTCTCTCATTCCTCAGCTCAGCTCAAACTCAGGCCAGGTTAGCTATACCTACTCCGTCACATTAATTCCACTGTCTCTCTCTCTCTCTCTCTCTCTCTCTCTCTCTCTCTCTCTCTCTCTCTCTCTCTCTCTCTCTCTCTCTCTCTCTCTCTCTCTCTCTCTCTCTCCCCCAGGCGTTCCTGGTGTGTTCAACATCACTGTTGCACCAACCACCTCATTTGCAGTAGATATGTACCTATTGATGGATCTCACCCTCACAATGGTACAAGACCTCTCCAATCTCAAGACCTTTGCAGCAGACCTAGGTACATACTTACTGTACAAGATGTGGCTCTAGTAATGGTGTTTTCAGTATCCCTTTCTGCACGATAATACACATATTGACCATGTGAATGTACAATGATAGGGACTAAATATACAAGTAAATAAAAATTTACCAGTACGTAATCATACATTTTCACACACATACAAAGATTCAAGTTCATTGATTTTATGGTTATTGAGTTACGCTTCTTTAAGAAACAGAAGAAGAAGAAGAAGAAGAACATGGACAAAATGTGGAAAGCACTTTTTGAGATATTATGCATATCTTACATCACAGATCAACCAATTTTTGTTTCACACATTCTTCACCTTGATATCATTAAAAGTGAAGTGAAAATGAAATATATGGTTTTCAATGGGGATAGACCATAGCAATCCCTGTATATACACAGTACCGTACTGTGTGATATTGACTGGGGAATTTGACAAAGAGTCTGTATGTAATGCAGTCCATGTTTCTCAACAGTGGCTACAATGAAAGGATTGACTAATGGATTTCGCATTGGATATGGCTCCTTCATTGATAAGGGGGTCCCTCCATTCTCTGATCATTTCAAGTGAGGATTAAAGTTATATATTTCTGTCTGTAATTGCAAATCCTTCAACTGCACACACACACTGAGGGAGAAACAACACAGCAGAACACTCAACCACACATTACATTACATAGTTACATTGCTTGGAAATCAATTTATATCTCCTTTTGCATATTCTATTCATGTTCCCTCTTCTCTCCTATACACCAGCCCTGACTTCCCATGTGCTCGTGATGCAGGCATAATATCAGGTCTCAACCGCAGTACATGTGATTCAGTATATGCCTTTAGGCATCGTCTAAATTTCACTGACAATGCCATAGAATTTGAGGTAAGGAATGTACAGATTCTTATATTTATTTTGAGCAATTTCATACTTCTTTCACCCAGACTCATGTAAAGCAGAGCCTTCTCTCTGCTAGTGCAGATGTCCCCGAGTCGATTCTTGATGCCATCTTGCAACTTGCAGTTTGTGATGTGAGTCACATGATATGGTGATGTCATGCAGCATGCAGTGTAGTCATATGTATGTGATAGTCATGTGATCAATCCCGGTGTGTATGTGATAGTCATGTGATCAATCCCGGTGTGTATGTGATAGTCATGTGATCAATCCCAGTGTGTATGTGTGATCAATCCCTGTGTGTATGTGATAGTCATGTGATCAATCCCAGTGTGTATGTGATAGTCATGTAATCAATCCCAGTGTGTATGTGTGATCAATCCCTGTGTGTATGTGATAGTCATGTGATCAATCCCAGTGTGTATGTGATAGTCATGTGATCAATCCCGGTGTGTATGTGATAGTCATGTGATCAATCCCAGTGTGTATGTGTGATCAATCCCAGTGTGTATGTGATAGTCATGTGATCAATCCCAGTGTGTATGTGATAGTCATGTGATCAATCCCAGTGTGTATGTGATAGTCATGTGGTCAATCCCAGTGTGCATGTGATAGTCATGTGATCAATCCCAGTGTGTATGTGATAGTCATGTGATCAATCCCAGTGTGTATGTGATAGTCATGTGATCAATCCCAGTGTGTATGTGATAGTCATGTGATGCATTGTCTGCAGGAGGAAGTAGGCTGGAGACCGCCAGGAGAGTCTCGCAGACTAATATTTGCTATTACTGATGAGGATTACCACTATGCATTAGATGGGAAGGTAAGGTTGTGGGGTGCAAAATATGAAAAACACTTTAGCTAGTGTGGTTCTTTTAAAATCCATCTTCTCCTTTCAGCTGGCAGGTATCACAGAGCGGCCAGACTTTAAGTGTCATCTCGACTCTGCTGGGGAATATGCCTACCATAACCTCCATGACTACCCCTCAGCAGCAGCTATTGCTGATGTACTCAATGATAATGGCATCATCCCAATATTTGCAGTGACCAACAATATCCGTGAAGTGTATGATCAGTTAAGAGAGGTGATCCGTAGTGCATCAGTCACAACCCGTACAGATGATTCTGAGGACCTACTGAAAACCGTGGTAGATCAGTATCAGGTGAGACAGCATTTTCTGAGTGGTTAGTATAAGTCAATATGAGCTCATTCGTGAATGACCGCGTGGCCTAATGGATAAGGCGTCTGACTTCGGATCAGAAGATTGAGGGTTCGAATCCCTTCGTGGTCGTCTTTTTTCTTTTTTTATCAAAATAAGACAGAGTATTTTATGCAGTTTTACAAATATTTTAACCCACTAAATCCTATGTCTAATATTTTAACTCCACCCTCTTCCTAGGAGTTGTCTGGTACTGTAGTACCAGTGGTTTCAGGACTGGAAAATACTCCAATCTCCATTGAATTGGTCCCCATGGATGATTGGTAAATCCTGTACGTCTTTAGTTAATGGTTCCCACTATAAGTTCTGCTTCCTTCCTATCCAGTGCTCCTGGCTCCCTCCGTCCCGGCACCAATGACACTTGTGTGAACATTAGTTCATCTGTGACCTACTCTGTTCAGATCACAGCACTTCCTGAAGCATGTCAGGCCCCAGACCAGGTGGTTAATGCACGGATCCAGTTTGTGGGATTCGGACAAGTGGATCTGACCATTGCTCTACAGTGTGACTGTGGATGTGAGGCAGATACGGTAAGACGCATCACATGACCTTCATATCATGTCATATGACTGTCATGTGATAAGTCATGTGACTTAGAGTTTATTAACAATAGGAACCCAGCTCCTCATGCAATGGAGAAGGAGTCCTAGAATGCTCCACTTGCCAGTGCCCAGATGACTTGTAAGTAACTACATTGTATGTACTGACCATCAACAATCATTGTCATTTCTCTAGTACTGGTCCACAGTGTACGTGTCTTAAAAGTACAGGAGCGGTTCAAGGATGCAGGTAGTAATTTTAATCCACTCATTGTATTATCACATGATTATCACATGATTGGAGCAGGGCAGACCTACTGGATCCGTTGTGTAGTAGACGCGGTACATGTGTTTGTGGGAAGTGTGTGTGTGATGCAGTCGAACAGTCAAATGGGTCGTTGAGGTATCATGGTGAATATTGCCAGTTTGATCCCTCGGATTGTCCAGTCGGCAGAGATGGAAATGGAGAATTTGCACCTTGTGCTAGTGAGCAGCTGACATTCAGATGCGTCGAAAATTCTCATATCTGGTCTCTCTCTCTCTCTCTCTCTCTCTCTCCCTCTAGACCATGGCGATTGTATCAATAGCCAGTGTCAATGTAACTCTAACTTCACTGGAGTTGCATGTGAATGTACTACAGATACGTCCTCCTGTGTAGACCCAAGTAATCCAGTAAGTGATGCATATATGATCATGTGACTCTCACATGACACTGACCACACCCCTTTAATTGACTCAGGGGTCAGAGGTATGTTCTGGTGAGGGGAGGTGTGTATGTGGACAGTGCCTATGTGATGATTACACGCAGCGACATGGACAGTTTTGTGAGGAGTGTGGGGTGAGTACAACCAAACCGTTCATTTGAAATAGTTACAATCTCTATATTGCTAATTCATAGCCTTGCCGGACCTCTTGCTCCAAGATTAACCCTTGTGTAGCTTGTGACATCACTCGAGGCAAGAGCTGTGCCGAGGAAGACAATTGTACTAGAGTAACACTCTTTGATCAACAGCCAGTTGGAAAAAGTCAGCACTTTTCGACACAAATTTTATGGCACAATGGTTTACATAATCTGATGGTCTTTTTAGATTTTAAGATGTGTTCGGTGATAGAGGATGGGTGCGAAGTACGTTACCATGTCGATAGGTTGGTCACTGGAGATGAGGATATGATAGTTGTCTATTTCAACCGTAACCAGAGTGATGCTAAGACACTGAGCGACAACCCTGGTACTAGCATGCACAACACAATTCTCTTTCTCCTCCCCATTCCTCTTCCTTATCACATCTACTCTCCCTCATCTCATACAGATGACTGCCGCCCTCAGTTCCTAATATGGCCCATACCAGTGGGAATTATTCTGGGAATCATTCTCCTCGGTCTTATCACAATCATTGTCTGGAGATGCCTCACCTATGCTGGGGTCAGCTATGTAGCTACAGATAATAATAATAATATTCATGAGGCTACTATAGCACTACTGCCACCTGACCAAACACTGGCATCATGGGTGGAGCCACACATACATGTACATACCGGCAAATTCTTTACCATCTGTCCTGTTTGCCCCTCAACTCCAGTCAGCTGCAGATCCTCAGCCAAGGACTGAAGTTGACTAGGGCATGAGTCATCACCGTACACTTTTTGTTTACACGCATCCCAGACACCTACAACATATTCTTTCACTAAGCTGAGTAAATTGTCAAAGTCGTATTCCCAAAGCTCACTTCCTAATACATATGCAGTTTTCTCTATACTCTTGTCACCTCCCTCACCTGAGGAACATAACCTAGCTAGAGAAATGTCTGCAAACAGTCTATAGAGAGAGCTTATTGATATCTGCAATGGAATGCATTCCTGTTGATGATGGGCTACATAACACCTGATATTTGTATTAGAACACATGCAAGTCCAGGTTGGCTATTTTGTTGATGACTTTCCCACTCTTTGCAGGAGTATTTGGAGTACAGAGAATGGATGAAGGACATAAAAAATGAAACCAACACGGTAATTCATTGCTACACTAACTTGGTTTTTAGCCATCTCTGTAGTGTTTCATAATGTTTTATTTGCTGTGCAGAGTGAGCCCAACCCACTTTTCGTGGATCCAAGTTCTGACTATCCCAACCCTCGCTACACTGCTCAACAAGCGACGTAGGCCAGATGAACTGTAGCTACATTAGCTGTAGGAAATAAAATAACAATTCTCTCTCATTTTTATACCCGAAAATATGTTCTAAATACCCGAAACCGTAAAAATTGAACATAAAATCACCATGGGAATTGAATGAGTATTGAGCAGTGTGGTTTATACATGCTGAGTAGCAAGGTGAAACGGCTTGATCGAGGCTGCAGGGTTCTAGGTATGGCAACTAGCGAAGGAGAAGGTGCGTCTAGGAGAAGAAAGCGGGCCTGGAGGCAGCCCCGTCAAGCTGCAGGTCCCACGTCGAGTGCCATTGAGCCGACGACTGAGGACATCCCGCTATCTACAAGTGAGTCCAGAGCAGAAACCAGTTCAACAGTCTCTGATAGTGTGACAGAGAGTGAACCTCGCCTCCGAGGGGAGGAGCCTGTTACTGAACTGGATGGGTCTATGATGGAGGGGGTATGTTGTACTGTGGTGTGTGGGGCTTGTAGAAGATGTGATGTGTGTGTCTCAATTAGGGTGGTCAGATATTACGTAATGCCATTGCACTGAGCTGCCTTATGGGACGGCCGATTCGTGTCATCAAAATTAGAGCCGGTCGCAGTAAACCAGGCCTGAGACCACAGCACTTGGCAGGAGTGCATCTCATCGGTCAACTGTGTGGTGGGAAATTAGCCGGAGATTTGGTGAATAGCACAGTTGTGGAGCTGGATCCAGGTTCCGTACGGAATGGAGATTACTCTGCAGACACTCAAACGGCAGGGTCAGTAGCACACACTCAGAGAGAAAGACTCAACACTTTCCTTGTCTTCACAGGAGTACCTGTCTCCTCCTGCAAGTGGCCCTCCCGTGCCTGCTCTTTGCACCCCTCGGCTCATCTTCCTCCCTTACTCTGAGGGGCGGAACTGATGCAGATATGGCTCCGCCCATTGATTACATGACCAAAGTATGATTACTAATATTGCCAATTCAGTAGTCATCTATTCCTGGTCCAGGTCTTTAAACCAATCGCTGCAAAATTTGGTGTTGATTTTGAGTGTGAACTAAAGAAAAGGTGACTGATAATAGATTATATGTCTTAATAAGTCAGTCACTGTACGTCGTCATCACAGGGGGTTTTACCCACGTGGAGGGGGTGAAATTGTTGTTAGACCACACCCTCTTCATCACATCACACCGGCAACCATTGTGGAACCAGGAGATGTGGTATCAGTCTCAGTCCATGCATACGTAGCTGGAACAGTACCAGAGAAAGTTGCTCACCAACTGGGCCAGTCTGCCAGACAGCAGGTCTAGCCACAGCTATCTACACATCTTGTCAACACTAGTTCTCTAACAGGTGGAGAAGCAGCTGCCTGAAGTCAGTGTAGATGTAAATGAAGTTCATGAAACAACATCTACTGCATATGGCAGTGGGTCTGGTGTCATGTGAGGACTCCACATGTAAGCCTAGTGAGTAAGTCCCCCCAATCCCTCCCTATCTCACAGAGTCATTGCTAAGACCAGCACTGGGTGTTTGCTTGGTGGATCAGCCATTGGTAAAAGGGGTAAGTAGAGCTAAATCCACTAGGACTGTTTCTATTGCACGTGTACATACTACCAGATGATCCTCCTTACAAGACTGGTAGAGCTGCTGTAGACCAGGTGTTGAAGGCAGTCAGGGAGGGAGCGTGTGTGGATGAGCACTTACAAGACCAGGTAAGTCCATAGTGAGAATACCTCTGTCTCCCTCAGTCCTGCCTTGAGTGCCTACCCTCTCTCCAGTTGATAGTCTTCATGGCCCTTGCGAAGGGACGGTCAGTGGTACGAACAGGAGCACTCACTCTTCACACCAAAACTGCAATACACGTTGCGAGATCCCTCACTCCAGTAAGTCAAATAATGCAAGACTGTTACAAGGGAATTCTGTAGGCTGAAACTTCTCAATCATTATAGGCAGTCTTCAATATTAAGAAGATGGAGGGTGCTGCTCATTTAATAGAATGTGATGGTATGGGACTTGAAAATACAGCATGATTGCACCACAGTGTAGAAATATCAATTTTTAAAAACATTTTAAAAACATGTAATAATTCTGACATCACTATGAAATTGAAAGGAGTGGAAATATTGAGATGAGAAATACTAGGAATCACATAATCAAGTGAACCGAAAATCACTGAGATAGTGTATAATAAGGGCAGCAGAAATGAAAAATTGAAAAGCTATAACTGGCACGAGAGTCACAGTTGGAAGCATTGTGTGTAAAGGATGAGATAAGAGGATCACGAGGTGTGTAGGGAATATTGCTATATCTGAGTGATGATTAATTAGTGAGTTATTACAGGGTTTCACTCTTCTGATCACCGTATGAAGGTTGACATATCCAGTGGGGAGTTTGGCTCCTTGTGCGACCGGGACTTGTAGAAGACGTTCCAAAATCTCAATGTCTCATCTCCTGCCCCAGTCACTATCGTTTGACCATCGGGAGACATAGCCTATAGGGACATGAGGACAGGTCATAAAGCTTTGCTGTGAAGAGCTGGTACATGTATGTGTAAGGGAAGCTTATGAATTGGTAACAGTGGAACCTCCCTTATCTAGACACTTTCGGAACAGAAAGTGTCCTAATCAGTGAGGTGTCCTAATGAGTGAGGTGTCCTGATTCTAGGATGTGGCATTAAGAATGTCCAAGTGTCTGCTATTTCAGGAGTTGCGTTCCACTGTATGTACATGCAGCAGTCCACCGGTGACTGCAGTACACTGACCAGGTAAAGGACTCTGGTGGTGTGGCCCGTGAGACGTGCCACTTGAGTGAGGGAGGGATAGCGCCACAGGATGATCTGGTTCTGAGAGTAGCCGTGTGTGCTCACCACCTCATTGGTACTGCGTGACCACGCCAGGTTACACACCTGTAGAAGATGGGGGGATGGGACTATAGGAACAGAATTGGAGGTGTTCCATATACACTTATGTACGCAGAGGTTTGTGACAAGACTTGTGCAGTGTTGCCCACAAATAACCCTCACTGTGTTACCCACATATAACCCTCACTGTTTGCCCACATATAACCCTCACTATGTTACCTACATATAACCCTCACTGACTGCCCACATATAACCCTCACTGACTGCCCACATATAACCCTCACTGATTGCCCATATATCACTAACCTGTGATCCAGTGTCTATCCACTGTAGGGGCTGGCCAGTGAGTGTGTTCCAGAACCGAATAGTCCTGTCAGCAGTCCCACCTCCTGAGGCTAGTACTCCATGCTAGGGAGGATGGAGAGAGGAAGGAAAGAGAGTCAATTCATGAAGTACAGTCACTCTGGTGTTGGCTACCTGATGTGGAGACCAGGCTATGGCCTTGATAGCTGCTGTATGATCTGTGTAAGTCTTGACTGGAGCCAGAGAGGAGAGACTCCAAATGAACAGCTTGTTATCATTCCCTCCTGAGGCCAGCAACTGGTGATCTGGGGACCATTTCAGTCCGCACACCTCCTGGGTGTGGCCCATCAGTTTACGGGTGGGTCTCGGAGACGATCGGTAGTCCCATTGGAGAATGGTGTTGTCACGGCTACCAGATGTGATGATGTCATTGTTCCATGCAATGGACCCTATGGTGTAAGGTCAGAAGTAATTGACAGGCACACACTGTAACTATTCCTTGAATTACAAAGAAAAGCTGCTATAATGCTGTCCATTGTAACTAAAGCTTACCGACACGTCCATGGTGGCCCCGCAGGTCGTAGAGTTTCTTCTCTGTGTGGGTGTCCCAGATCTGCACGTGACCGGCCTGGGTGCCGAGCCCGAGGATTTGTCCCCTGTCGGACCAACACACAGAGGTGAGACTGTCCTGCTCCTCTTGGAGGTCACATAGTCGAGACACCTGCACGGGGGGAGGGAGGGTGGAGGGGAGAAAGGAGGGGAGAGACTAAAATTGCTCCTGCCAATCTTGAGTGTTAATGAAAGGGTCATCACCATAGAGAGGGACTATGGAGAGAAAGATGAGAGGATTACACCGACCTGGCAAGTGCAGGCATTCCACAAGTAAACAGCTGAACCAAGCCCAACTGCCAGGAGATTGAGTGAAGACCAGTCCAGGAGGTTAAGATAGAAGTCATCTTGCAGCTCGGGGGCATCAAGCACCTTGAACGGTGCCTTGGGAATCTTTCTTGTTATTCTTCGTGGAGAAAGAAGTAACTGGGAACTAAAATGACATACGGACATATTTGTGAGTGTGTTTACACAATACACAGGGAAAACCATCCATGAATATGGACTTCTATGGGGTCAAGAGAGGTCTGTATTCACACTGTGTGGACATCGCACACACACACTGTGCAAGTCTGTTGAAGTACCGCGCAAGTCTGTGGTGATACCGTGGTACCACTACGGACTTACGCGGACTTTTGCTACGTGTGTACGGTGTGCAAATACGGACTCTTTTGACCCCGTGGAAAGTCCATTATTTTCCCCTGCGATAATTACCAATTATTTGTTTACCTGCTTTTGCTGATGGGTGAGATTGTGTATGGTGCTAGAGGATCCAGTTTCCTTGGAGACGATTGGTACTGTATATAAAAAGTACAAATGCTGTATACTAGAATAGAGCGAGAGGAGAGGGGGGAGAGGGTTGATGAGAGAGGGAGCTGACCTTGAAGATATTGGATTTAGAGGGCGAAACAACAGATAAAGGGCTTCCTCGTGACACTGTGTGGGGGTCCTAGAAAAATCACGAGAGAAAGTATGAGAGGTGTGAAGTGTGGGTGTTGTGCAGAGGCTACATTCTCACAGGAATTTCTGTGATACTTCTATGGAGAAGTTCATTCTGGAGAGCACATTGGTAGGTGAGGTTTTCCACTGCAACAGGGAGTGATACAATTTAGAAACAAAATTGGTGAGAGAGAGACACACACAATACTGGGGAAGAGGGAAGGAGGTGAAGGTACTCGCTCACCTTTTGGCGGCTCAGTTGACTGCTGCTCTCTGTAGGGTAAGAGATTACAAGAGTCAGAGAGAATTCCACCAATACTGGTGTACTTACTTCTTGATGTCCAGTTTAGTGGGTGTACGTGGAGAACCAAAGAGGCACCTCCGCGGGGAGCCCACACGACTGGGAATACATCTAAACAACAGCACAACACTATCAATCTACACCATACACTATCAATCTACACCATAATGTACTCATATACAACTATCAATTACAGAAGTGACTACACATGTACAAGCACCAGCACTGATTACAGAAGTGACTACATGTGCACAAGCACACAGCAATTATCAATACATGTGACTAGAACTAGGAGCAGCTGAATGGATACGCACTATACCTGTCATAGTAGGGTTGTCTGGTAGAGGAGAGAGGGGTGGTGGGAGTGAGGTGTCTAGGGGATGGGGTAGGAGTAACACGAATTGGAGTGGTGGGAGGAGTCTGCGGATACAAAGGGGAGGTAGTTGTGATGAGCGTACATGTGTGCCTATAGTTGGCGAGGCGGGTAGAGTTACGATTTATGTCATCTTTTTTTTCTTTTTCTTTATTTATGACACTTACTCCCTCCACTATTTCTTTCAGACGTTTCTCGAACGTTTCCTCCATCCACACAGCGACAAATAACAGACCCACTTATGCCTACTGAGACTCAGAAATACTCGATACAAACTCAGTACTAGTAGCAGCGCAGCCAAGACTAAGCAGTGTGCTCTTTGTGGTTCACGGATCACGCGTTTCTCTGGCAACATTTAAGTAATAAGTGGGCGTGGTCACTAGTCACAGATCACGCGTTTTTCTGGCAACATTATGTAACAAGTGCACGCGGTCACGTTCCATTTTGAACTTAGCACCCACGTGTTGTGATGGACGTGAGTGAAGAAGATAGCTCTTCTGCTTCGGACCTTAGCAGCGACGAAGAGGTGTGTTTGATACATTACACTTATAAGCCTATCACTACCACTGTGTCTCTTAAGTGACTATGTTGGTCAATGTCATAGCTGCCAAGGGTGGGACACATCCAGGAGTGAGACTAAGACCCACATCCGTGTATATAACATGCGTGACTAATTAGTCGTAGTGTAACTTATATTGCTCAACATGCTCGTTTTTTCACTGATCCACGCCCACACGCGAAACAAAAACGCGTTCAATTACGCGATTCACGCCCACACGCGCGAAACAAGAACGCGTTCAGTCAGTGTTATGAAGACGCGCGCGGACATACACACGCATTTTAGTCTGAAATCAGACAGCCCTGAGGTAAGGCGTGAGAAATGCCTCTTTAAGCGTGTGAGCGTGAGGTTAGGTGCGGAAGCGTGAGACTCACGCCTAAGGCGTGAGACTTGGTAGCTCTGCAATGTATGGTGCCTTGTTCTCCGTGATCACACAGCTCCAGGTTGGTTTGGCACAGGGAACCTTGAAGCCTGGTCTGATAGGTGAAGTAAGACCTCGCAAAACATTCACCAATAACGTGGTGAGATTGCTAATATCATTGCTGGTTTATCAGTTTTGAGTTTCATTGTGTTTGTGTAGTCAGGTCTACGTGTGAAGTTAGCTGCGCTGAAGAGGAAGGGTCAGACAGAGTGGCTGGAGCGTATGGATGTCACCTGTCCCACTCTACCTCGTGTCTCTTCGTCCCCAGGGGAGGGAGATAAGGAAGGGCCGAAGGAGGAGGCTCTGGACCCTAATGATGACTTCAAGAGAGAATTGTGGTTGTAAGTATGTTTTGGTGGCAAAGGGTTGATTCAGCTCACAAGTAGCTATCTGTTCACAGTCTATGTATAAATTGTGTGTTTGTGGATGTCTGTACCTATCCAGCTACCAGCAGGCACAATCTGGTGTGAAAATTGGATTGAGGAAGTTGGAAGAACTGGGGATTGCCACAACCAGACCAGATGACTACTTTGCTGAGATGGTGAAGACTGATGACCACATGAGAAAGGTACAGTGTAAAGTGACCATTATTTTTTCATGCTCAAATCTGCGTAATGTGTGCAAAAGGTAAGGGAGAGGTTGCTGAGTCGTCAAAAGGGTCTGGAGCAGAGAGAGAAAGCCAGGAAACTTAGGGAACTAAAGAAATTTGGAAAAAAGGTCAGAAGACTACTTGCACAGTGTATTGCTCCTTAGGTACAGTACATGTAGCTGTTACTCTACAGGGTTTAATCCGGGGGAGGGGGGGGAGGAGGCAGGGGGGCAAATGCCCCCCAAGGATCTAGTTGTCCTCCCAAGCATATGACACCATTAGTAATTTACCATCATTTAAATGCCAAATGTACCCCCCCCCCCTCAAGTTTCTACAATTGCCCCCTCAAGGACATATGTCTAGATTAAACCCTGCTTCATCTCAGGTTCAGCAACAGATTCTAAAGAAAAGACGCGATGAGAAGAAATCTTCACTAGAGTCTGTAAAAAAATTCAGAAAAGGTGAGTCTAGCAAGTTGATGATCCATCGACACTGAATGGGCCCTCTTACCGACGGTATAATGGTGTGTGTGGGGTTCAGGCAAAGGGGAGAGACCTGGGTTTCTTCGAGACCATGATGCTAACGAAGAAGAAGAGGAGTTTGCTGTGGCTGCAGCAGCTCAAGAGGAAGAGCAGGGGAAGAAGAAGGGAGAGAGGAGAAAAGGGCTCTCGGCTGGAGGCCAGTCTAAGAAGCGGCAGTTCAAGGTGGGAGTAGCTAGGCCATGATACTAATTAGTGAGGGTGACTGTTTCTTAGGACAAGAAGTTTGGTTTTGGAGGCAAAAAGCGCGGCCTGAAGAGTAACTCGGCCATGTCCAGTGCTGATATGAGGGATTTCAATTCCGTAAGGCACAGCAGATCAATAGCTGCCCACAATATGCAGGGGAAGAAGGGCGGTGACAGTAACAGTAGACAGAGGAAGAGAAACCAAAGGCCTGGAAAAGCTCGAAGACAGAAAATGCATGCAAGAACAACTTAGAATAGGAACTGTACCATGTTAATAGTGCATGTATATAAAGGTCTATTGTATGGTGTTTGATAATTGGTTCTGTGCGTGTGTTACTGTTGCATGTTCTCCTGCTCTTTCTGCCTCCATGCGGCATCCATGTATTTGGTGATCTCAGACATAACGTGAGGCTGGTGCAACCGCCGGTCATCACGTGGCTGCTCTATCTGCAGATAGAATGTGAGGTGCATGACTTAGCTTCTCTGGGGGATTCTCACCAGTGGTTTAGTGTCCCAGCCAATCTCCTGGGCCTCAGTCTGGGGGGAGTCATACTTGCTCTGAGGAGTGCCTTGAGCCTTCTTGTGTGTCTGTAGGAACTCTCCTGCATGTGAGGGGTGTGTGGCTCACGCGTATAGTGAAGACAGACACGTAACCTCACCATCTTCTATGCCATCTGCCGAATCATGTCGAGAGTTCGGTTTTCCTGCTATCACGTGCACTACATGTACAGACGAAAGAGTATATAGCAGGAAGCGCAACGGAGGTACATGCTTTTTACTTTTCTTGTAGGGATTGACGCCGTAGTGGGTGTAGAGCTTCTGGTGTCTCTGCTCCTTGTGGATGGTCTCGCAAAATATCGCATTCCTGTGCACGATGTTGACGGGTTCCTTCTCGCTAGCACTCCCTGTGACCACAGCCATGCTGGTGGGGATGTTTACCCGTTACCAAGACAACTGGAACGTTACGCACTCCGTATACTCAATGCAATTTTACTTTAACATTTACAAAAGAGCGGGATGAATCTAAATAAAAATGTTAATGGGAAAGCTCAGTTCTGATGCAATAAAACAGAGACAAAATGCACAATGGAGATCAATTCATTGCACGTTCATAAATGCCATATGGCTAGGAGGAGGGCAAGGGCTAGGGCCAGGCTGAGACTAGGGCTACTAGCATTGAACCCACAACTGCAATAACATGTGCCACTTCAACAGAAGCTCCAGAAGCGTTTGCTACCTTATCAACTGGCACCTGACCGGCATCTAATGAGAGAGAGAGAAGATGAAAGCAAAGTGATTGGGTTACAAGTTATCAGTCTCACCGGGTACAAATGCAAGATGAATATCTAAATCTTCTTCAGCTCCACCTCCTCCCTGATTTGTCTCCCCAATGTTAGATTCATTTCCTTTCCCACTGCCAAATGTCTCCTCCACCACAATCAGGGAGGTCAGCTCAGTCACAAAGTTATAATATAGAGACAACTGCAGAGCTCTCTCCTCATTAGCACTGATTACTGCAGGATCCGTTTGCGTAAACTTGGTAAGTAGTAGCTGTTGAATCATAAGGTAAGCCAAGAGTCGTTCAGGAGATGGAGCATAGCCACTAACAGCATTCGTTGGAAGTGTACTGATATTAGAATGAAAGTTGACTTGTCTGTCAGATCCCATACCGACCACCTCCACACTAATGATCTCAGGGTCAGACTCATCACATACCAGTTGTCCAGCTACAACTATCTCGCCACCATCATAAAGTATGGGGAAGTTGGTATCAGAAATTGAGCTCACTGACTGACTGTCAATGAGAACCCGGATATCACGTAACACAGGTGAAGAAATTTCCTCAAAGAATCCCTCGAGTTGTTGTGGAGCGTCTTCACCTTCGTAAATACGTCGCACAATTCCATTGTTCTTTAAAGCCAATCTCTCCAGCAGATTGAAGTTGAGGTCAAACCCAAACCCGAGACAGTTCAGGGAGATAGCAGTTCCTGAAAGTGCATTTACAGCATTTTCAACGATAGTGTTCTCGTTAGTCACACCAGAAGTTGGCTGCCCATCTGTGAGAATGACCAGCAGAGGAACATGTTCAGACATGCCATGTGTCTTCAGAACTGATGCCCCATCCAGCAACCCTTGGTTGAAGTTAGTGCCACCAGTAGCTTGCAGTCCTTGAGCAAACTGCACTCCCTGTGTACGATACTCACTAACAGACACTAGTTTCTCCTGCCAGTAGGAAACACTGTCAGAGAAAGTGAGCATGGTGAAACGATCGCCACTTCTCAGCTGGTTGATGATGGTTTCCAGGGCTTCTATGGTCTGTTCTATCTTGGTCCCACTCATGGAACCAGACACATCAATCACAAACACTAGATCCACAGGAACTGCAGCCACTCCAGACGGAGAGAAGAACTGAGCAAAGTAACAGTTACTGTCAACAACAAACTCCCCAGCACCACCGTCAGAAGAATGGACAACATCATACTCTACAGTCAGGTCCCTTGCCAGACCATGTGGTGAGTCCTCTTGCTGCTGCTGTACAGAGGGACTGTAGGAGAAGACCACCTCACTCTGTGAGACTCTGCCAGTAGTGACAAACTGGGAGGCAGTCTCTTCAATCACTCCCTGGAGGTCCACCACCCGTACCTTCACTCTGAGGTCATCCACCACAGCCCCAGGGTTGAGGTTAAGTACCTGCTGGTACTTGGAGCGTCGTCGTACAATCAGTTCCTCATACTGCAACACAAACCTAGCCTCGGAGTTGGCTGCCGTGTTAATGCGCACTGAGAACAATTCTGTCCCCCTGAATTCCAAAGTGGACATATGGCGTTCATCTATACGCACATCATGAATGTACTCTAACCTTATATATACATGTAATTAGGGTTTACGTAGGAAGCTGCCATTCTTGGCAGTTAATCAGATCATGTGGTTGGGTCTTTGTAATTTTAATACCTTGATTCCACAAGACCAACATTCTCTCCTGCCATAATTCTCTCTTGAAACTCTTCTGCTGCCTCCTTCTTCTCTTTTGCAACGCCATAGAACGTCCTCCCGTTCACTGACCTACGGTAAAACGTACGTATTATAGGAGTGCTAACACCAAGCATACTAGCCATATGTAGACCCATTCATTCCCTGTGAGAACCATGCATTAATCTACACGATTAGGTCTCACATGGAAAAGTTTGAGATGAATGCAGTGTCTGGCAGTTGAACTCGGAAATCAAGCTCCTTCGATTCCTCTGCGCCGTTCACTACAACGCTCGTGACTGTTGTGATAGCGTAACGTGACACGATCGAAGATTCAACATGGAACGTCTTGTAAGTTATGTCTGATTCCTGCCGTGTAGGCCTATTCGCTGTCGTATATGACAAGACGGCGAGAAGCTTCACAAGGCAAAGTATAGTAGCCATCTCGGTGATGGCTCGTTTACTACACAATTCGTGGGAGCATGCGCAAGTAATCACAAAGAATACGGATATTGTCAGATATACGGAACTTAGTAAATCCACACTGTAGTTAGCTCCGCCTATTATTGCATTCCAGTCAGATTGATCATCATATTTCTCATTAGCCTATAGACATGAAGTAGTGGAGGCTACAAAGACGAATGGACGGGATATCTTCAGTAATGGCGCTCACCTAATTATTTTGGATCCCGCTACTTTGGAGAAGGCGTCTTTGGGAAGGGAGAACGCTCTTAGAGTGAAAGCGCCCGCACCCATTAGCCGGAACGACCACCCCACACTGTGAAACACTTCGCTGAGAGTTTTGTGATGCCTGAGACAGAAAGAAAGCTTGTACTACACAGTCCCGCTAGTTCGGAGCATGTGGAGTACCGCTGGCCGCTTCACAGAACTGTAAGGAACCTCTTTTGAAATTTATATGAAAGGGCGTTGTTAAGATACTTCTCTGTCGTGTTGTCTCAGTGGTAGAGGAGTTGGAAAAACTATGAATACGGCTCTCTGTTGCCCATCCACCCATATTTGTAACCCTAGTATCATTCAAGGTCATTTCTAAGCTTTATGCCAGGTGGAAGAGTTAATCAATTCCTGTGTTTGCGTTGTGTTGGATGCCCAAATAAGATAGTTTACTCTCCGAGTGTACCGTGCTAATGTGTGGCAGATTGTCTTTCTCATATTCTAATGCAGCTGTATGGTAGTGTTGATTGGCCCAATAGCAGCAGGTGGAGTAGATGTACTCTAAATAGAGCCTTTCTTTTGCCTCTGGGGCTTATGCATTGTTGTTTGGATGACCACGCTTCTTAGCTTTGTTGTGAGGTGCCATAATGGCACCATGTTTTTACAGCATTTTGTACAATGTTAACCAGTGATCCATGCTCTGTGGGGGCAGTGTACTGTTCTGACACACACTGCACAGCTGAGGTTCACTGTGTTATAGGCTTACATGTGTTACATTGTCCCAATGTTGTATGGGCCGTGCTGTGTGCTACAAATTATCTTCAGCCTCTGAATAGCAGTGACATATAGGTTAGTGTGTATTCAGCAGAACTGGTTGAGCACATTCAGGTCTATTGGAGATTAAAGGGACAATTGATGATAGAGCCAAGTACACATACACAGTGGTGGTGCTTTGACAGTAACTGATGCAATAATCATTTGGCTGCCACTGCAGTATTGCATATGGTACTACTTCCTTGTTAAAGATATAAGTTGCTGTCTGCCCATCTGCATGGACAGTGAAATCACGATACCTCTCCCTACTCTCCCTCACAGGAAACATGGGATGAAGCTGTTGAGATTGTGGAGACGATTCGGTAAGTGCCACAACCTCAACATCATTCTTATTCATTTAACCTCGTGTCCTCTGATTTGATTCCTGTTTACTTACTGACGTAGCATACCATTCCTTGTCAAGTGTACTGTCATACATTATGCTTGTATAAACTGTATTCTGGTGTACTCATTCTGTGTATGTGGCAATCTGCCCACTCTTTTTTACTTCATGACTCAGTGCCCAAGTGTACAACAAGTACATGTGTAGGTGTATATACCATGTGATGTTACTGTACTCCTGGCATGTCTCTAATGAGCGTTGCGTAAGGTGTGGGCATTCCTCAGCTACTCATTGTATGGTCTTTAGAATCAAGCTAATGTAAACTTTCCTGAGATATTGCCTTTTAAGGCAACTCCATTGTGCACTGCTACAGCTTGCCGACAACCTCTTAACTGTCTCAAAGGGGACTGAATTCAACCCTGTGTACTGTACAGCTGTGCACATTGCACGCTGTATACAAACATGTACCACATACACTGTGTAGTACATACATGTATATAGGGTCCAATGTGTGTGTATTGTACTGTGTACATTATCATCCACTGTCTGTTGTGTGTGTAGATGGGTGTGTCGAGATTTTCCTGATTTGAAATTAGCTGTCGAAAAGTTCATTCTTAACAGCTTCGAACCCACCAGGTTTGTATGTCTGTATGAGTGTGTGTGTGGGGGGGGGGGGGAGAGACACGAGTGAGTGAGTGAGTGAGTGTACATTACACACTATCATAGTTGCATGTCTACATGTACATAGTACTACTGAAGTATACACATTTGGGCTGTTCTGGTTTCCTCTTGAGGTAAGGAGGAACTGGCCAGAAGCCAGAGAAACAGGCCTTGTCCTGGGAGAATTGCATTTGTCCTAGCTTTGTAGTGGCATAGCAGCCTACACAAAAGTACTCCTATAGTTACATACACACTTTGTACAAGTGCACATTGTGTGTATGGACATACTATAGTGGACATATTACCCTGTATGTGGAGTAAGCATACATACATGTACATACACAATACACATACATAGTGATGTACATGTACTGTACAGCCATAGAAGGTGTTTGTTCTTTTCTTGGTATTGTGTACATGAGACGGAGTGTTTATTTTCGGTTCCAGTTTTGAGAGTATGAAGCAGCTGTGTGAGAGGTACAACAGAGCAGTGGCCAACATAAAGAAACTGGTGAGGTTCTTGAAAGTAGTCGAGGGAGGAGAGAGAGAGAGAGAGAGAGAGGAAGAGAGAGGGGGTGTTTTAGAGGATAGTGTTAGGGTAGCTTCACCCTCCGGCACATCCTGGTTGTGTATGACTACTGCCCTTGTGAACTTTGTTCCTGGGAATATGTCATTGTACCACAACTTCCTATGCACTCTGATCATCTTTCGTCTGGTATTCATCCTAAGAATACATTGTGTGTTGAGTGCATGCCATGTAGCAATGGGTGGTCTTCAACTACTCTCATTTTCTGTGAACATGGGAATGACACTGTATCCATTACCTGTGCATATTTTCTCTATTCCCCTCCCCCTTCCTTCGCACATTCAGTGGTCTGGTCGACAACCTCCACCAGGTATCGATGCCCCGCCTTCCATCCCCCTCCTGCGTCACATCATTAATCAGGTCTACAACAGATCAGTTACAAAACCTGAAGATTTGAATTCTTATGAGCCTTTCTCCCCAGAGGTAAATTAAGCAGCCTTTACTCTGTGATGCAATAACGATGTGATGCGATAATGAGCATTTGTAATTTTTTGCCCCAGGTGTATGGAGAAACATCTTTTGAGCTTGTGTGTGAGGTTATGAAACACACAAAAATGACTGAAAATGATGTGTTTGTGGATCTTGGAAGTGGTAAGAGAGCCAGTATCTCTGATGTCATATGCTACATGTATAAGTCTCTGTAGTCTTACAACCAACAGTACATGTTGGAGTCTAATGTGCTTTGCATGTTGTATATGCCTTGCCTGTGTAGCCAAGTCATTCTCTGGGTTTGAACTCAATCCTTAGGATATTAACATCCATCCTACACTCCTCTGCCACAAGAGATCCAGTGGCTCAGTGGTAAGAGTGTCTGACTAGTAATCAGAAGGTCCTGGGTTCAAATCCCTGAGTTTTTAAGTATCTTTCATATTGACTTGCCATTGATGTTTGGTTGATAGTGTTTCCATCATTTAGGCTGTTTGTGATGGGAAGTCCTGTAAACATACTGATGCATGTACACATCCATAACTGTATGGTGTACTGTGTAGTAACTAGTACCTCTGAATCTATTATGAGTGTAACTGAACAATAGCATTGTTTTCAGCCATACTACCAATAGACAAATATGTAGATGTTTGTGTATTTCAAGTATCCAAGCCCACACAATAACTGATTGTCCTGCTGCTTCATAGTCATTGGCCCATAGTAAGATTGTACTTCCTAGGCCATCCTGGAGCTGTTTAGATGTGTGTCTAGTACTCATTAGTGTCTCTGAGCATGTGTAGAGCACTGTGTACCCCTGCCACACCTCTGTTTGTATGATCTGTGTTAGTGTGTAATGAACATGCGTTAGCATGTAGTTGATACTACATATTTGTATGTTTGTATGTTGAACATATGTTAGCATGTTCATTTTGTAATCATTATCTACCCAATTCGCATATGCCTTCCTCTAGAAGAATAAACATGTACCGAGCACATAGCTAAACCAATTTGGGAATGTCTAAAGAAAGCCTACGTGATTCTTCCTGACTAGACCTTACCACATCATAATACCCAGCACTATATCAGCATTGGAAGTGCTTCTGTTGTTATTTTGGATCTCTTCGTCTCATTCCTTTCCACGGCTGGTTAAACCATGCTAGAGGTGTGGGTGACTTGGATTCATGCCCTGGTGCCTTGTGCAGTGGGGCACGAGGGCCTAATACAGCTTTGGGAATAGAAATGGCAGGTGGCCAAAGTGAAGCACGTATACATATTTACATATACGTGAACATGGAAACATACATATACATGTATATTCCTAGATTGATGGGATAGACAATGTAGTAATATGGTTATCTGTGTAGTGTGTCCAGTGCTGAGGGGATGCCTCTATAGCATTCTTAAAGTCACTACATAGAGATGCTCATCTAATCATTGCCTTGCATGACTTTCTTAGCATCTCTTGGAGTGAGTTGTCGTGAATACTGATCTGTTGGTGGTAAAGATGTATTCTTATCTCATTCCCTCTTTCTCCCTCTTCCACTCTCTATACCATAGGAGTAGGTCAGGTAGTCCTGCAGGTAGCAGCTAGGGTTGGCTGTAAGTGCTACGGAATTGAGAAAGCTGACATTCCTGCCAAATTTGCTGAGGTAATTACATTTCACACATTAATTCATTATCATTACATACATGCTGAACAACATGTTACCTTGGCAATAACTGTAATATGTATGTCCGCCTATTACATTATTATGTCTATACACTAGTGTACACGTGTATCTATATGTATGTACATGTACATATATGTAGTAGTCATATAGTCTGTATTATTATCATGTACGTGTGTTTTGTTGTATGCATGTACATGTACATGTGTTTTGTTGTATGCATGTACATGTATGTGTGTACACATCATATGATGTACTTGCTTCTGTCTAGTGCATGTGTTTTTAAAGAGGGATAATGTTTATTCAAAACATAAGTGATGTGTTTTGATTATTGAAGACTTTGGGAAACGTAGTTTCAGTTTCATGAAAGGAATCTGTTGCCTGTCTCTTCTTTCTTGTCCCACCTGGGCCTAAATTCCTGGAATGTACTTATGATTCATGTATATCCACCATGCAATGCAATTAAAATTCACAGCCTGTATTAATACAGTATCACATACACAGTAGCAGTGTATGTACACGTATGTGAAGTATGATGAGTTAAGGTGATAGAAAAAGGGTGTAACATTACATATTATATTCATGAGCAGTGATATGTTGGTTGTTGTATTACCCTCTGTGAATATGAATTAGTATCCGTTGGTGGGAGTGACATGGCTCTCAATGACCATGAATATTTTTGCCCACACACGTGATTGTGTTATTGTAGGTGATTTCAATGTTGAAGTTTGCATTACATAAGTATGACATCATCTTCCTTTGATCATGATCACATGAATATGATCACGTTAGTTTGTTATTGATGGTCATGACAGTGCATTTGGCATAGGTGTGTGTGTGTGTGTGTGTGTGTGTGTGTGTGTGTGTGTGTGTGTGTGTGTGTGTGAGTGTGTAAGTGTGTGTGTGTGAGTGTGTGTGTGTGTGAGTGTGAGTACATTATTTGTCTTACACAGCGTATGGAAGAAGAGTTTGTGAGGTGGATGGATTGGTATGGAAAGTCCTATGGAGAATTTGAAATAATGAAAGGAGACTTTTTGGACCCAGAATTCAATGACATAATGCAATCAGCTACGTAAGCATTACATAATTGAGTTCATCTGTGAGTGAGATGCTTTGCCTTGAGTTGTGTTGCTTTGTATGTGTGATTTGGTCCAACCAGCTGAGCTGCCTCAGTAGCTCAGTTGGTACAGCATCTGCCTAGAACACAGAGGTCGCTGGTTCAGAGTCCTCTCCAAGGCAGCTCATTTTTCTTTGAAAATGACGCTCTTGGATGATTTGTTGTGTTTTATGAGTATCTTGATCTGAATATTTCATGTGTAAATTGAGGTCGTAATATCCAACTTTTGTTTTATTTCTATCTCTATTTTCTTACCCTCTTGCCCAGTGTGGTATTCACTAACAACTTCGCCTTTGGGCCCAAGCTGAATCATGAACTCAAGCTGAAATTTGCTAACTTGAAAGATGGGACAAAGATCGTCTCCTCTCACGAATTCTGCCCTCTCAACTTCAGAATAACACCCAGGAATATGTCAGGTGTGTGTGTGTGTGTGTGTGTGTGTGTGTGTGTGTGTGTGTGTGCGTGTGTGTGTGCATGTGTGTGTGCATATGTGCATGTGTGTGTGCATGTGTGCGTGCATGTGTGTGTGTGTGTGTGTGTGTGTGTGTGTGTGTCACTACTATTACTACAAAAACACATGAAGGTATTCCTGCAGTAAGGGGCTAAAAGGAAATTGAACATTCCTTGAAGCATTCCTTAGTAATTGTGTTCCACACACTGAAAGATTCGTTTTATATGGTTTATAGATATCGGGTCCATCATGCACGTGGCGGAACTATCACCATTGAAAGGTAGTGTATCATGGACGGGGAAGCAAGTCAGTTACTACCTCCACACGATCGACAGAGGGAAGCTTGAAAAATTCTACCTTCGACAGAAACACCCAGATGAATATAAGGTATGTCATGTATTTCAGAAATATGGTGAAGGGAGACAAAATCTATAAAACAAAAATGAGGGGGGCGATAGCAAAGTACTAGGTGAATTTTATGTAGACTTTCTGAATCATAGTCGGAGAGTTCCAGTCAATCTGGTACGGAGTCATCTGATGACAGTTCAGATTCCTCGTCCGAGAGTGATGATGACCATTTCAAGAGTGCACTACAGAGAATTAAGGTTTGCAGCCATTAGTCCCCCCCTCCCCTAAGATTAATTCATACTAACACCCTGTGGACTTGAATGACCTGTATATTGAGGAGTGTACTACACTAGAACCTCGGTTATCCGAACACCTCTGGGCTCAATGAAGTTTCCAGTGTTCATATAACTGAATTTGTTCGGATAAGTGAATCTATGCGCCTGTTCGTATTTGCGTGGTTATAGTGTGTAGGATGGCAGTTTTGGACAGTGTGATACGAGGCCATCATGTTTACAACGACATATGGACTCCCTAAGCAGCAACAGACAGCATTTTCAACAACGCGTGCAGTTGCAAGCTGTAGTATTGCGTATAACTTGTTCTATTAAGTGAATTTACTTGTCAGTGGCTCTTCGGATAATTAAAAGTTCGGATAATCACGGTTCAAGGTTCTACTGTACCTTTATTGAGGAGTGTATTAACTTATGCGTGTTGGGTGTGTGGGGAGAGTTTATCCCTCATAAATTGTGATATGACTCAAAGGTAATACCTTTTTCCTTTTTTCTTTTTTCAGTTGGAGCATTATTCAAGAGCAGGCAGCAAGAAAGGCACAAAACCTGGTGAACACAAGAAGAGAAGATGGCAAAAACCATCTCAGCTCAAATCTAAGGATTGTAATTCCTCCGCACTTTCCTCTTCGGCTGTTTCATCGCCAGGATTAGTGGATATAGATGGACTCTTCAGTGAGTGTCTCTCTCCGTTTGTCTGTCTGCCTCTTTAGATACCCAGTATTGTTGCCATTATCCTCCCCTCCCCTCTCTCCCCTCTCCCCCCCTTATCAGCCTCTTTTCACAATCAGTTAGAAGCCTACATGGGCCAATTGGGGACCTCTCACTATCAGCAGTGGATTACAGATGCCATTGAGAAGGAGAAAATGAAGAAGAAACATTTGCAAGGAGTGATTAACCATCTTGAATCAGAAGTTGCTGTTCTCTCAAGAGAGACTGTTGATCAGATGAAGGAGAACATGAAAGAGGTGAGCTAGAGGGAGAAAGGAGGATGAGAGAGGAGAGTATTTTGACTGTTTTGTGATTTTCATCCCCTAGCTGGGGATCCAGAAGATGACCCCTGATGGTCTCCTATTGGGGGCTAAGTCAATTGTATCGCAGAACAAACAGCTCCGCAAAGAGATGAACGATCTTGAGAAAGAGATCACAACGCTCAGAGAACAAAACAAAGCAATGGTAGGTTATTTGTACTCTTGTTTTGTCTTTTACTAATGTTGTTGTACTGATTAACCCTCGGCACGCATGCGCAGCAAGGGTTACTGTAGTTGGTCCTCTGTGTGTGTGTGTGTGTGTGTGTGTGTGTGTGTGTGTGTGTGTGTGTGTGTGTGTGTGTGTGTGTGTGTGTGTGTGTGTGTGTGTGTGTGTGTGTGTGTGTGTGTGTGTGTGTGTGTGTGTGTGTGTGTGTGTGTGTGTGTGTGTGTGTGTGTGTGTGTGTGTGTGTGTGTGTGTGTGTGTGTGTGTGTGTGTGTGTGTGTGTGTGTGTGTGTGTGTGTGTGTGTGTGTGTGTGTGTGTGTGTGTGTGTGTGTGTGTGTGTGTGTGTGTGTGTGTGTGTGTTACTCAATATCTCACTTCTCGAATGAGTAATCATGCTATAAAAAAAAACATACATACTCAGAGTTATGGCGTGAAACATAAGCGAAAGAGCCAATATGCTAATTACTCTGGCTTACCCGCGATCAGTTTTTCCTGTTCGATGTACAGTGAAGCACCAGAGATTACTGCATGAGGGAGTACAAGCATGTGTACTGCTCTGGTCAAAGCTATAGCGCTTCCACCAGTGTAGGTGTACAGAGCCACTTGGCTTGCGTTTTGCGCATGCAAACCGCTGAGGGTTCTGCACTTTAGTGCATTCATTTGTCATTGCTCTTATTACTTGTGTATACCTATGATGTTGATCACTACCTCTCTTCTATTGTAGGAAGCAATGTGTGCAAATCATAAACCTGATCCAAAGCTGCTACCGAAACTCCCACTCTTTAGCCCCGAGGGAGAAATCCTGACCAATGGGATTTCATCACCACATCACGTGGTCTTGAGCAGTAGAGAGCGAGGCGAACAGTTGCAGGTGACCTTAATGGAGCTTAAAGAAGCAAAAGCACTCTCAGTTGAGGACAGTGTCGTTTTGTCGAGTGTTGACCCAAAGCACATGTGCCTAGGCCTAGTAAAGGAGTACCAGATTGAACTTGAGAGAATCGATCAGCAGTTGCTTGAACTAGGGCCTTATGCTCAGGATGCTTATGAAGAGGAACCTCAGGCTGTTCAGGTGTTGGTTAGTCCACTACCTCCAGAAGTGAAAAGAGGAAAAAGGGCAAAGAATGCAGCTGCATCACATAAGACAGTGCGCAGACCCTCGAGAGGTTTGGAAGAGATTCCGGATACACAGAAAGGAGGGTGGAGAGTTGTTGGTGGTGGATTTGGGGAGGTTTCAGACAGGAGGTCAGACGACAAAGAACTCCCAAAGAAGAAATGGAGGAAAGTTGGAAGTGCAGGCCCGGCTGTGAGAGGGAAGGAGGGGCAACTGGATGCTCAGTCTGATCCTCTCAACGTGAGCTCAGCCAATATAATCAACACTCCTGCCTCAGACCTAGAGATGCGTGCCATCTATCAGCCACTGCAGGGAAGCAAGCACAAGGTTACTCCAGGAGAAGAAGGCCAATCACACTCTTTTTCTCCAGCTCAAATGGCAAGTCAACAAGACAGACAATTGGAAGTGAGTGGTCACAGGTGTCCCAATGAGTTGTCTGCCTTCTCTGTCTCCACAACTGCACACTCCACACCTAGCTGTAACACCATCTCTCCACTGGAGGCACATGGTCACTCACGCACACAACCCACTGCTCACTGGAAACCAATCCCTGGAGGAGCCACCCACAGCCCCCAGCAGGACATCCCTCACCCTCTCCAAGAAGGGTACACTCGTCACAAATCCAACTATGCTCACCTACCGCAACAGGTTTTGATGGACACTTCGGGAGCATCTGAAGAAGTGGATGTTACGAAGGTGGAGGATGAGGAATCTCCGAGATTTCCAATGTCATCAACTGCCGTGGTGGCAAGACCTAGTGAAGGGCAGACGTTACACTCTCCTGGTGGGTATGACACTCACCCTCATCATCATGTAAGAAGAGAATCACATGGCTCCCATCACTCAGAGGTGTTCTCTGGACGATCAGACATGCACCAAACGCCCTCCCCATCCCCCAAGACCACCATACATGGATCTAGACCAATGGAAACCAACCAACATTTGGTAAATGCACAACTTCTTTCACAACATAATCTGTCTGCTGGTAACGTACCCAAACAGCCTGGATTTTCAATATCACATCTCACAAAGGGGTCGGATTTCTCAGTGCAGTCTCCAGCACATGACTCTCATTCTTATTTAGAACCCGCTAGAGGTCCGTTGACCAGTGGCATGTCAGGGGAGCGAAGTGTGGTGAGTCCTCATGGTGAGGTCGATGGCAGTATGAGGAAGCGGAGATCAAGTAGCTCTAGTAGCCATCGCTCGACAAGACAGCATCCCATTGATGATAATTCATTGGCGAGGGCAGGTAGTCCCCTTTCAGCCCGTGGCCAGTATGTGCCAGGTATTATATGGGATGGTGGGACTGCTGTCCACTCTCCGAAAGACAAACCTCCAACAATCGGAAGCTCTGATAAACTATCAGGAATGATCCCCTTCTCTATGTGGCCCCCAGGAATGCCAGTCCCCAATGCTGATGGTGGGACTGGTCAGGTCCAACGGTACCCTCTATCGTCCCCCTTTCTCACTGCCCCACACCACTGGCTTCGTGGAGGGATGCTTCCTTTCCGACCTACTCTCTATCCAGCTGGAGCTGCAGCTCTTGATCCCTACAAGTCCATGCTAGGCCTTCCTCTATATCAATTTCCACCCACTGGTCTCAAGGGTGCATTTGCTACACCCGCATTCAGTTCCCCAAGTTCGGTTCCAAATTCTCAACCACAGACACCATCATCTATTTCTTCAACTGCTGGGTTTCCGTTCGGTCAATATCCCCTTCAGCCGGGAATGACTCCCAGTGCAGTACAAGGTCGACTCAATGCAGGTAGTGCAATACAGCACCCATCACTGACTGCAGTTGGAAAGGACGGAAAACCAAGAGGGAGCCCAGAGGCCAACCAAGACACCCCACAACAGCCCTGGCCTATGTTACCTGGAATGCCTATGATGCAGGCTCCCTTCAGCTTTGGTGTCCAGAATCCTCTGTCTTCATCCATGACTCAAGCATCACAGTTGAACCTTCTGACACAGCGTGGGCCTCTGGCTTTCTCCACCTCCCCACTTACTCTTGCCACGCAGTCCGCAGCTGCAGGAGCATCCAGTGGAGACGTCCAGCAGTCAACAGCAGAAGCTTATCACCAGACAAGTGTTGAGGGGAGACGGTCAAAAAAGCAGTCAGGATCTACCATTGACTTGACTGGTCGTGATCAGATGGTGAAACATATCCAAGCTCCATCTCCACAGGAAGCTGTCAAAATGGCTACTCAAAGATTACAGGATTCGCCAAGATTCTCACCAAAATTAAAGAATCCTCCAGATTCCATAGTAGCTCCAACATCCTCATCTCCTCTCATTGCTACTTTTGTGACCAATCCAAACACACTTTCAACACAAGCTCAAGGATCTGTGCTGTCATATCCAGTACTCAGTGCTCCTGGAGGAGTAGGCAGTAGTGCCATCAACATGCCACCAGGCCACCTCATTAATCCCTCACAGCTGATGGGTGTGGCTTTGTCCGGGAATCACATGATCCCCATGAATTACCAACCAGTGACGAATGTAAGTGGGAAAGCGGAGGATGGAGGGGGGAAGAAGAGGAGCCCCAAAAGGGGGGGAGGTTCCCAGAAGTTGAGAATACACCAGATGGATTTCAAGTCTCAAGGCAAAATTGATCGCAGGAGAAGACAACTCAAATTGCCAGATAAACCACAGGAAGAAAGCAATGCTAGTGCTGGGGTAAAGCCTGGAGTGAGTACACAACCAACAGCTGTTACTTCTGACCCACCCTCCTCTGCATCCTCATTGATATCGGAAGACAACTACGCTCTCAACATGCTCGCTGACTGTAGCACTAAGGAGGGTGGAATCACAAAGCAAGTCACATCAGCATCACAGCAGTCCCAAGAGTTGGCTTCAAAGCGAGCGCTTATGCGATCACCAGGCAGTATTGCAGGGGCTAACTCACTCTTGTTACTGTCTAAACCTGACACCATCTCCTCTGCTAGTAGCACAGCAAGATCGAGAGCCTCACCACCTGAAAATGCTGTTGTTGACGGCCTTTTGAAATTATCAAACTCCACCGTTTCACCTCCTCAAGATGAGTCTAATGGGAGCAAAGACAATGAGAATAAGAATAGATCTGTGTTAGAGTCTGGGGCACAGTCTAATACTAGTCTCACAATAGACCCTAGCAGAGAAGGAGACTCCAAGATGGATTTGCATTCTGAAGAGGGTGGAGAAGCTGGGGAAGAGAAGGACAAGTGTGACGTTGATTCTGAGAAGACCGATACAGACAGTGAAGCAACACTTACCCCCACAACCCCTGCTGGTAAGTGGCCACAAGCCACCCTCGCCACTCAAAATGAAACAGCAACCAGACACCGAGAGAAAACCCCATCTTCAACTGGACCAACACCCCCACCAGAATTTGTAAAACCCATTGATGTCCCTTTTAGAAGACCACTAGACTCAGTACCGCAGGACCAGCAGTCACCTTCCGACTCCATTGAAGCCCCTTCTGAAAACCATCCAACCAACCAACCATCGGTTAGTTCTACAGAGACTCAGCCCGCTCCACCATCACCACCCAATACTACTAGCAGCATTCCCTCACCACCTCTCGAAGGAGCCTCCTCTACAGTAAACTCGATTCCTAATGAAAGTATCAATGAGACCACTGCAGCTGCTGTAGAACAGGAGAGGGAAGAGGTGTCTGGAATCCAACCACTGCCCGATGCCAAGGAAGAGGGAGAGCTACTGGATTTGGGCCCTCCATCCAGTCGGTTAGAAATGATTGACGACGAAGAAGATGCCGATGTGGATGTTGAGAATATTGACTCTTCTGTGCTAGATGAACCAGACCCTGCCATCAGCTCTCCACAATCCAAGTCACCAGTATCAACTACACATCCACCAGATGTGGCACCACCACAGGGTGATGTGTGCTCCACCACCTCACCCTCTCACCCTCCTCTGCAGCCTGATCCTCCTTCAATGACTAGAGAACCAAAGGAAGACAAAATTGCACACGAAGCTCAAGAAGAGGAGATGCACCCAGAAGAAGAAGAACCATGTCTTGCTCCAACGTCAGAGAGGGAGGCTGAACTGGATGTGGAGATTCCTTCTCCTAAGAGACCACGAGTGGAAGAGAGTGAAAAAGGTGTGGAGACAACTCCAGAAGAGGCCCAAGTTCATGAGGCAATGGAGACAGTGCCACAAGAGGATCAACGTGATGAGGTAATGGATGCTGAGACATCCCATTCACCAGTACCAGCTACCATTTCCCCACCCACATCCTCCCCCCAAGTCACATCTCCTGTTTTACCCATCAGTGAGGTAGTACCACCTACATGTACTCCCCCACCCGAGTCCCATCCGCCACCTACTACTCGGTCAGAACAGATGGCTGCTGAGTTGCCCAAAGATGACGTTGAGGTCCATACAACAGATGTTGAGGGTGATAATTCTCAACCATGTAGTAAGCTGGGAGATGATCCTATAACAACCAAACTCCCAAATGAACAGGACACATCCGCTGTTAAGATGGAGACTGATGAAGCTCAACGGCTAAAAGGAACTATTGCTCCTGAGACTGCAGTGGCCACAGAGCCTGTTAATCCACTTGTTACCTCAGGCACTGTAGCTGTAGAAGAGAAGTCGCCGCACACAACAAACAGCAATGAAGGTGGTGATGCCATAGCAGATAGTCCAAGTGCTTGTACTTCTGGACCTACAGAGTCTGATGAACAAGTCCCGACTGAGATGAAAACTTCGTCACTGCAGAAACCTACCACGCCCACCTCTACCAATCCTGTTGAAATGGACACCAGTAATGATTGTACGAGCACAAACCCTCAAATCCACTCCAGAAGCTCTTCTCCTGTGGCAAATGAGAAAAGTTCAAATTTTCTTCAGGAAGATGGAAGCAAACAAATTTCTTCTGATTTGGCTCAAGTGGAGAAGTCTACAACAGAAGATGCTCTCCAGGTACCATCGGAAACTGTCAGTAAGGTATGTCCACCTGTTGCTCAGAACAGATTACCAGTTGGAAAATCTGGATTCGATCGACATCAGCAACACCGCAAGCTCATGTCTCAGCAACATACACACAAGCAACATTCGAGGGACGAAAAGAGCCTACAGTCCAAGAAGTGGTCTAGAGGGCCACTGCCAGATCCTGCATCACGAACACGAGGTCTGTTTGACGTAGACCCCCAGGAGAGCAAGAGGCAAAAGATGGAAAACAGGGGCCCCGAACGAGAGCCAGTCAGATATTCTTCAGAGGGGAGAAAGGTCAAACCGAGAGTCCTCCCTTCAGCTCACGGCCACTCTAACAAACAGAGCGTAGACCATTCGAAATACAACAGCAGGCCTCCACGCAGCAGCTCCGAGGATTCTTCTCACAGACACAGCAGACCACCACCGGATGGCCCTCAGGGCAGTATGTGGGACCAGAGGGAGTCAAGTAAACAGAAAGTGAGGCCGTCTGGACGACAGGGACAACGATTCTCACCCCTCCACTCTCATCTGACCGAACACAACTCTGGTCATCTCAAAGACCGTGATGTGCCTCTATCTCTCTCGGATGAGGAGCAAACGAGGAGCGAGAGAGCGAGAGTCGGACACCAGAACTCTCACGGTTGGAGAGATGGCCGACACTCTCCCACTGACCACACCAGAGACAAAGGCTACATCTCAAGCAAACACAAGACCGGGCATCGAGCTGACTCCAAGCAGGGCTTTGAACATGTAAGAAAGGTAGTACGAATTGATAAAGACAAAGATCAACGGAAACACACGATAATTGCGGAGGCCAATACTGACGAGAGGGCCACAGTCTTCAAGAGACACAGGGAGGAGGATGCTGATCATGGCTCAGTGAGACAAAAACTTGGTGCCATGAGAAAGAGATCCTATGAGAGTGTTTCGGAGGACGAGCTGCCAGAGGAATCTAACCAAAGCTCCAGTCGAGAATCGAGTCTGGTGGCTGAAGATCGCAATGGAAGGTCTGAGAGAAGGTCGTCTCTGGAGACTGCAGACCAACATGGCTCTGTATGGAGAAAGGAGCAGAAGAGAGCTCCTGAGGGCTCTAACACAGAAGAGGTTTCTAGAATTAGCAAGCATAAAAAGCACAAACACAGCAGTAAAGATTGGAAGGAACGTAGAAAATGGAGAAAACCCGCTGACAGTAATGATCAGAAAGTGAAGCACAGTTCGGAAGACAAAACGTGGCTCAGTTACCACAAGCATTAACATGGGCAATCACATACTCCTTTCTCTTACCTTCTTATCCTTTCTGTATCCCCTTATTACTTACATGTGCTTATCTTCTTCTCAGTAATTAGTCGATTCCCATTGTATAGTTTTGTACACTTTCTCTGTTTCTATACTATTTTATGATAATTACAATTATCTAAAACATCTGCATGGGCGTAGCAACAGGGTGGGCAGGTGAGGCCAGGGCCTCACCACTTTTTTGGAACAGCGTTAGTCTAGTAGCCACCTGGCCTCACCACTAACAATGGCTACAGTACAGATCCACTAGCGCTCTATGTAAGTACTACACAGCGGGGTTCGCGGCTATTTCGAGGTTGCTGCTATGTTGTGGTTTTAGTACAAATCACTGCAACCCATATTTAACCCTAAAAACTGCACCAGATTCGATCTGAGAATGCCTAAAATCCTGAAATTTTTCGGGGGGAGCATGCCCCCAGACCCCCCTAGAACTTGCACACTGCATGATACAGTTTTTATGCCACCTATGGCCTCACCACTACAAAATGCTTCCTACGCCCATGATCTGTATAGCTATCTGTTCTCGTAATCCCGCCCGCTGCACCGCCCCTATACTACCTAGGTATACCTATATATAGTAAGAATGCCGCTGGAAAAATACATACTTGGGAGAGAAAATTATAAGCAGATGGCTCGGCTAACGATTGGAGTATTGGCGCTGATAGCTATCCTCCATCTCGGCGCTGCGGACGACGAGCGGCCCATCACCTACAGACAGCTGCATGTGGACTCGCTGGTTGTATCGCGTTTCGCCGTCACGACAGTGACAAGTGTGATACGCAATAACGCCAACGAATCGAGAGGTCTGGACTTTCAAGTTCAACTACCAGAAAATGCCTTCGTTTCTAATTTCACAATGCAAGTTATTAACTAATACATGTACTGCAAAAAATAAATTATTTTTGCACTTATAAATGAACGATTCCGTAGCAATCACAGTAACTGTAATAATTGAAGGGCTCAAATCCCAAAATTAAGAATGGGAAATTGTCCAAATGGCACAAATATGAATTAAAAGGTTGGGTATGGCTATTGGCATTCATGAAATATTTTTGATTTAGTGAATTTTCCCCTTGTTCTGAAACACATTTTAAAGTATATTTTAGTTTTAGGGCGCTGTTTAGCGGGTTAGGCCACAGACCTTCAATTGTTCTTGCTAATCCTAGAACCTCTGCAAGAGGTGATCCAGGGGGGGTGGGGTGGCTAGCCATCCCCCCTCTACATTACTTTCTGATACGTTAGGCCTGGATTTACAGTAGATGTGAATGTCTTTTTATATAAAACAAATTTAATAGACAAAATATCATAACATGGCTTTCACAATGTAAGCAAAATGTAGTGTCATTGAGTTTTATGGGATCTGTTCAGTCTTGATTTGGGATCCTGCCCATGTGAAATGTTCAGTGTTTGCAGTCAGAGGCAGAGAACCTGGGGAGGCAGGGGGGGCTTGAGCCCGCCCCCCCACTTTTTGATAAGGGGCCAATAGGTCACTGCAAAAACATGATGGTTACACTGCAAAAATAAGATGGATATTTTAACACAAAGTGTTTTACCTCAGTTGCATGTGTAGTTACTCATTCATGTAAATAACAATTTAATGGCCGGTGAACAAACGTAGATAGATATATACCTTACATCCTATATAATTCTGTTGTTATTTAATCCAAGGATATCATGTTAGAGTCTATGGAAAACATGTGCGGTCTAATTATATAATCACTTAGCTAGTAAATTATGGTGATGAAAATTTACAGGTTGAATGATTACATGTGCTGAATGTCTCAGCCATTGTACACAGCATTCTGTCTGAAGATACAAGACTGACAAAACATGCAACTGAGATAACTATACATCATTGGTTTAACAGCCATTAACATAAACGAGTGACTACACATGCAACTGAGTTAACAACATTTTGTGTTAAAATACACTGCAAAAAAGAGGTAGTTGTTTTGACCAGTGTGTCAGTTGCATTACATGACTATATAAACCTGTCGGTATTCAAACTAGTGGAATGCTACGCATTGATGGTGAGTGGGCGGTTAAAATAGTTATGTTGCAACTGAGGTAACCATGCACACCTACAATGGTTAAAACAACCACCCATTTTTGCAGTGGTATACTTGTACAATTAAGTTGCAGTGCATTGACTGAATGCCACCTTTAGTTATGGGCACGTGAAGTACATGTTTACAATACATTTTCAGGATAGTGAATGATAAGGTGTTTCACGGAGTCGCCAAGGAGAAGGAGGCAGCTGCAACTGAATTTGATCAACGCCAAGATGCAGGACAAAATGTGGGACTAGTAGAGTCCAGGTGAGCCATAGTAAGCCCAAGTTGGCTGTTATTTTCATGTATTGAGGAAGTCTTTTATTATTACACAGTATTGTTTTGAGAACTACTCTCGTTTTAATTGTTACACACTATAGTGGTTTTACAATATGTGTATAGTTCGGGTCACAGTGAGCCATAGTAAGCCCAAGTTGGCTGTTATTTTCATGTATTGAGGAAGTCTTTTATTATTACACAGTATTGTTTTGAGAACTACTCTCGTTTTAATTGTTACACACTATAGTGGTTTTACAATATGTGTATAGTTCGGGTCACAGTGAGCCATAGTAAGCCCAAGTTGGCTGTTATTTTCATGTATTGAGGAAGTCTTTTATTATTACACAGTATTGTTTTGAGAACTACTCTCGTTTTAATTGTTACACACTATAGTGGTTTTACAATATGTGTATAGTTCGGGTCACAGTGAGCCATAGTAAGCCCAAGTTGGCTTTTATAAGAGCGGTCTACAATCACTGGACTGGACCAGTGGACTGGACTGGTGGACTGGACTGGTGGACTCATTGAAATCATCCATAAACTCGTTACCAGGCATGAATTCCAATAGTGTGGGTTAATTTAGAGTACTCACAGGATTAGACCCGAGCAAGACAGTGATTTTGTGACCAGCTTTTTAAGTGTTACTACGTTGTGCTATAGTATTGCACCAGTTGTGTTGTGCTATAGTCTGGTGCACAAGACTATAGTAGTGCTATAGGTAAGCTTGTGTTGACGTTATGTAGGACTGTGTGATGAGCTTGCAGGAGTTGGGGTATCAGAGCTACATGTAGCATGTTGATTTGTGCTGGCACAGTGGCAGGCTGTAGACACATGCCTTAGTGCACATCTACCTATAAGTATATTTGTGTGCCTCATCCAAGAACATACTTCACAGAAATGCCACTGTCTTCTTGCATTTATAAATCCCTCTGACTATTAGAATTCATGCATGGGAACAAGTTTGCGAACAGTTTTAATGAGTCCACCAGTCCAGTCCACTGGACTGGTGGAATGGACTTGTTTTGAGAACTACTCTCGTTTTTAATTGTTACACACTATAGTGGTTTTACATATAGTGTTTTCTTGTTATATAATATGGAGTAATATATAGACTTACAAAGGCAAATGGTCTTCAAAGAGATGTGAACTGCCATAATAATAGTAAATCTGCCAGTCAAAGCAATCAAAGACGGACTTACAATGTGCTGCAGCATGAGCAACCATGACCCATATGGCTCTGTGGGTTACTGTTACTACTCAAGCTTTACTATGCGGTAGAGATAGAGCGTATACAGTTACAAGGACAAATGGTGAAATGGTTATTTTAACACAAAGTGTTTTACCTCAGTTGCATGTGTAGTCACTCATTCAATGACTGTTGAACAAACGTTGAGAGGAGAGCCAACAAGGTGCATACCATGGACCCCTACACTAAGTATACAATTATGTTGTTATTTCAATCCAAGGATGTCATATTGAGTCTCTATGGAAACTACGTGAGGTCCAATTATACAATCACTCAACCAGTAAAGTTACCGTACACAGCTGAAGATACAAGACAACTGAGACAACTGTACATCTTTGTTCAACAGCCATTTAGCTACATGAATGAGTGACTACACATGCAACTGAGTTAACAACATTTGTGTTAAATAATCATCATGTTTTTGCAGTGTTAAATCTAAAAAGGTTGAAAGATCTTGAAAGTAAGTAACTAGCTTTGTTTACTGTCCATCCTCAGGGGAACAGAATTGTTCTCAGTGCGCACTAACACAGCAGCCAACTCCGAGGCTAGGTTTGTGTTGCAGTATGAGGAACTGATTGTACGACGACGCTCCAAGTACCAGCAGGTACTTAACCTCAACCCTGGGGCTGTGGTGGATGACCTCAGAGTGGAGGTACGGGTGGTGGACCTCCAGGGAGTGATTGAAGAGACTGCCTCCCAGTTTGTCACTACTGAAAGAGTGTCACAGAGTGAGGTGGTCTTCTCCTACAGCCCCTCTGTACAGCAGCAGCAAGAGGACTCGCCACATGGTCTGGCAAGGGACCTGACTGTAGAGTATGATGTCGTCCATTCTTCTGACGGGGGTGCTGGGAAGTTTGTTGTTGACAGTAACTGTTACTTTGCTCAGTTCTTCTCTCCGTCTGGAGTGGCTGCAGTTCCTGTGGATCTAGTGTTTGTGATTGATGTGTCTGGTTCCATGAGTGGGACCAAGATAGCACAGACCAGAGAAGCCCTGGAAACCATCATCAACCAGCTGAGAAGTGGCGATCGTTTCACCATGCTCACTTTCTCTGACAGTGTTTCCCACTGGCAGGAGAAACTAGTGAATGTTAGTGAGTATCGTCAACAGGGAGTGCAGTTTGCTCGAGGACTGCAAGCTGATGGTGGCACTAACTTCAACCAAGGGTTGCTGGATGGGGCATCAGTTCTGAAGACACATGGCATGTCTGAACATGTTCCTCTGCTGGTCATTCTCACAGATGGGCAGCCAACTTCTGGTGTGACTGACGAGAACGCTATCGTTGAAAATGCTGTAAATGCACTTTCAGGAACTGCTATCTCCCTAAACTGTCTCGGATTTGGGTTTGACCTCAACTTCAATCTACTGGAGAGATTGGCTTTAAAGAACAATGGAATTGTGCGACGTATTTACGAAGGTGAAGATGCTCCACAACAACTCGAGGGATTCTTTGAGGAAATTTCTTCACCAATTCTCAAAAATATTGAAATGAATTACAGCGCACCATTTGAAGTAATCACTGATACCAGCTTTCCCATCCTCTTCAACGGATCGGAGATTGTAGTGGCTGGAAAGTTCAATTGTTCACTGAATGATAGAGACGCTGTTCTAGTGATTGTCAATGGGACTGGAACTACGGATGTAGTTTTTCAGAGCGAAGTGACCTTGCAGGAAAATGTAACTCTTAGTGCCATCGCTCCTAATGTTGAGCGTCTTGCTGCCTACCTTATAGTGAAGCAACTATTAGCCAAACTTCCATTGACTGATATTGAGGAAGAAGCAGACGCTATTGAGCAACAAGCACTCAAATTTGCACTGAACTACAACTTCGTTACTGATCTCACTTCTCTTATAGTTTTCGAAGATGGCGTTGAGAATGGAACTGGACGGCAGCTTGGAGATCCACAGCCTGAGGATACATTTGCTCCCAATGGTCGCATCGGGCATTTTTATGCCTACGCTCCTACTTTTTCTCCTTTTACCTTAAGTCCATCACCACCCACCCCCATCTCTAGTGGTATACTATGATAACAGCTTACAGTACTTTTCTCACTTAATTGACTGTTAGTATAGAAACTTGCAATAATTTTGTGTTATTCTTACAGGTCTCTATGTTCGTCGCGTACAGGATAGTCCCATTCTTACTGCAGTAGCTCGTCGTCGTCGTCGAGGTACTTATATGACAGTATACTTTGAGATACCCAGCAATACAGAGGCTAACTGCACACTCCGAAGGGGAAAGAATTTGGTCCATTTCACCAACTGTAAGTTATAAAAAAAAACACTTCATAGATTACTTTACTTGCACTACTCTGTGTGTGTGTGTGTGTGTGTGTGTGTGTGTGTGTGTGTGTGTGTGTGTGTGTGTGTGTGTGTGTGTGTGTGTGTGTGTGTGTGTGAGCTTTGTATCAGCTAAAATTATTTGATGAGGTATATAGCTCTATGCAATTTGACCCAGCTCACTTAAGCCTGCATCTGTGAAGATACTTTTCACTCTCTGTTATTAAGGATTCCCATTTTATTTCAGGTAATAGTGGCTACTTCCACCGGAGAGTGGACCACTCGGGAAATAGAAGGCTATTTGGAAATTACACTCTCACAATTGATGCACGGAACACCACCGGAGCCACACTAACACATGTGACAGCACTACCTGACTATTTCTATAGACCTGGCTACTGCTACGGGCATTTGATCAATGAAATTCCTTCAAATGTCTCAACAGGTATATCGTTTCGGATGTACGGTATGTATGAGTACCTCTCGTGTCGCTTGATGAGGACTGATGGGGGAGCTACGTCACAGGATCGCTATGAACCATGTGAGTGGCTTGTGTCAGTGGTTACACACACCATAGTCACATGCTTACATACACGCTCCTTCTTCCCTCCTTCCCTCCTCCTTCTCTCTCTCACACACACACACACACACACACACACACACACACACACACACACACACACACACACACACACACACACACACACACACACACACACACACACACACACACACACACACACACGCTCCTTTCTTCCCTCCTTCCCTCCCTCCTCTCTCTCTCTCTCTCTCTCTCTCTCACACACACACACACACACACACACACACACACACACACACACACACACACACACACACACACACACACACACAGGTTCAAGTCCATTTTACGTGCCACCAAGCAATGGTCCTGGAAGTTACATTCTGATAGTGAAACCAAAGTACACTCGTTGCAATGGGAAGAGAAACCTCAAGATTTACTTTCAAATTGATAGCTAATTCTTACAATAACCCCCCATACTACAAGGCTTTAGGAACAGCTGCTATTTCTCTAATTACATACTGAATAGTATTAGTATATATACCCATAATTAGGTTAATATAGTGTATATTGTGTGATTGTCATCAAAAATTTTGTAGTCAATGACAAAAAAATTCAACATCAAAAATAAATAGACTCATTAAAATCATTGGAAAAGTCACATGACATGATAATTAAAGAGGTGTGGTTGGACTAGATATCGCTGAAGATGTCTGAGGATGGAGGCTCTCCTCGTCGTGGCTGGAAGCTGTGTGGTGAAGTCCGTGTACTTGTAAAATCACCATCACTTGAACGGTTCAGAAGCTCTATAGCATCATCTTTCTTGCTGTACTTGGCAGTGATGTTAGCCTTCCCTCTGGAGGCAAGTCCCTTTACCTATCAAGTCAGCATACACTAAATAATTTTCACATTTTCATTGTATTATAATACCTGTGTTGTAAATTTCTTGAGACGAGATTCTTCTGTGGGAGGTGCCCGGTCTCTTCTCTGGTGGCTGTAGCGAACTGCTCGAGACTGTTTTAACTGTTCAAATGATGTAAGTCCACGATCACGAGGCTGCCAAATAGAGATGAGATACAATGTTCACACACACACACACACACACGCACGCACACACACACACGCACACGCACACACACACACACACACACACACACACACACACACACACACACACACACACACACACACACACACACACACACACACACACACACACACACACACACACACACACACACACACACACACACACACACACACACAATGGTTCTTACAACTGCTCTTCCTTCTTCTCTTAAACTTCGCTCCCTTAATCTCCGCTCTGAAATATAAACATTGTACAGTTATCATACACTGAAGATGTGTCCCTATTAGAGAGGTGTCCTCATTTCAGAGGGTGGTATGTACAGGCTTCAATGGAGTTGGGACCTGAAGATGTGTCCCTATTAGAGAGGTGTCCTCATTTCAGAGGGTGGTATGTACAGCCTTCAATGGAGTTGGGACCTGAAGATGTGTCCCTATTAGAGAGGTGTCCTCATTTCAGAGGGTGGTATGTACAGGCTTCAGTGGAGTTGGGACCTGAAGATGTGTCCCTATTAGAGAGGTGTCCTCATTTCAGAGGGTGGTATGTACAGCCTTCAATGGAGTTGGGACCTGAAGATGTGTCCCTATTAGAGAGGTGTCCTCATTTCAGAGGGTGGTATGTACAGGCTTCAGTGGAGTTGGGACCTGAAGATGTGTCCCTATTAGAGAGGTGTCCTCATTTCAGAGGGTGGTATATACAGGCTTCAATGGAGTTGGGACCTGAAGATGTGTCCCTATTAGAGAGGTGTCCTCATTTCAGAGGGTGGTATGTACAGGCTTCAATGGAGTTGGGACCTGAAGATGTGTCCCTATTAGAGAGGTGTCCTCATTTCAGAGGGTGGTATGTACAGGCTTCAATGGAGTTGGGATCTGAAGATGTGTCCCTATTAGAGAGGTGTCCTCATTTCAGAGGGTGGTATGTACAGGCTTCAATGGAGTTGGGACCTGAAGATGTGTCCCTATTAGAGAGGTGTCCTCATTTCAGAGGGTGGTATGTACAGGCTTCAATGGAGTTGGGACCTGAAGATGTGTCCCTATTAGAGAGGTGTCCTCATTTCAGAGGGTGGTATGTACAGGCTTCAATGGAGTTGGGACCTGAAGATGTGTCCCTATTAGAGAGGTGTCCTCATTTCAGAGGGTGGTATGTACAGGCTTCAATGGAGTTGGGATCTGAAGATGTGTCCCTATTAGAGAGGTGTCCTCATTTCAGAGGGTGGTATGTACAGGCTTCGATGGAGTTGGGACCTGAAGATGTGTCCCTATTAGAGAGGTGTCCTCATTTCAGAGGGTGGTATGTACAGGCTTCAATGGGTTGGGACGTGAAAATGTGTCCCTATTAGAGAGGTGTCCTCACTCTTTAACCTCTGATCACATGATTACCTCACAATTACCTCGTCTCATAAGGACCTTCCCCTCATCAATATAATCAGCCGAAAAATCATCTTCTCCAATGAACTTCTGGTACCCAAACAGTGAAGCCAACCTAGACCCACAACTCAACAGTGTGGCAATACATACAATAAGTATCAGTGCTGGGTAGTAGATGTAGAAATAGCTCGTCAGCCATGGCACAAGGTCTGTGTTGCCTGTTGCCTGGTGGAGAGAACGAGTTGAAAGGTAAATTCATTGGAGCCCCTCTAATCATGACACCTTGATTAACAAGGACACTTTCAAATCCTAAAATAGGACATTTTCTTTCGAAGCTGTAATCCAGAGAGGTTCCTGTGAAGCCATGGCAACTTACATAAGCAAATGCAGTTTGCGGGACTTTGTCGTCGTCATGGTGAATAAGACGGACCACTTGGATCATATAGAGGTAGTTCAAGCAAACAGGAAGAGCGAGACGGCTCAGGAGTCTGCAGTGGATATAAGTGTACTAGTGGAATGCTACACATTGTTGGTGAGCGGGAGAGTGCACACGCAAAATTAGAAGCACGTACAACATTACGGTATGAGTAACTGTCACATATAAACTAGTTGAATGGGTGTGGTCCCCGCAAGGGGAGAGCCCCCCAAAGGGGGGCGTGGCGACACTCCCGACGTGGCGACTGCTCCTCGATGGCAAGCGGAAGAGGCAAGGCCGGTTACGTTTGCACCTAGCGCGTGGGTGATCCCCGGGGCCAAAATGCATCATCTGATACATATGGAAATCCCACGCCAGCTGTATGACTAGGTAGGCTTGCTTTGCTCGCCCATAAAAAATCGCCTATTTAGATCACTGGGAGGGCTCGCTACATTCGCCAATAATACTAACACCTGACTCATTGGGGACTAAGGTGGTTGGTGACTCACACAGCACTAAAGAGTAGGCTGTACTCATCAGTGGAGTGGCGGGGGGCCAGGTTGTAGAGGTTGAATATTCTCACTCGAAATGCAGTAAAGTAGGCGCAGAGACTGAGGTAGGCTACTATGGCAACCGACAGGATCTGGAGATGTAGTACAGAGCAAATATATGGAACACACACACACACACACACACACACACACACACACACACACACACACACACACACACACACACACGTGCACACACACACGTGCACACACACACGCACACACACACACACACACACACACACACACACACACACACACACACACGTGCACACACACACACACACACACACACACACACACACACCTCCACGGTGATATAATTCTGAAACTTGTGGCCAGCATAGACAAGGAAGGCGAAGAACGACAAATGGAACTCCTGGTTGTGAGGGGCAACACTGAATGTCACCTCCGACCACACAATAGTCAGAGAGAGAAGGCCGAGACACACAGCCATAACCCGATACACCCATGTACGTAGCCACACCTTCCAGTGCCATTCTAATTATGAGAAACAGATGAAATATTGAGACAGTATACGATATTACTATCACTGTTGCAGACCTAAGTAAGGTAGAGTGCCTTGTAGAAAGTTTTTTGGCGAAGGACGTACGGAAGACTGGAAAAACCTGTTGGAAAAACAGGATTATAGGACCAGTTGAACTGGTTTTAACAAGGGGATGTGTTACTTTGAGTTGGACTTTCTGTTCTGTTCAGTATCTTCTAAATCTAGACACTGGTCAGTGAGAGCTTCCCACTGACTGAGAGAGAGAAGGAAGGAGAGGGAGGGAGGGAGGGAGGGAGGGAGGGAGGGAGGGAGGGAGGGAGGGAGGGAGGGAGAAGGGAGGGAATAAAGAGGGGAGCGAGGAAGGGAGGGAGGGAATAAAGAGGGGAAAGAGGGGAGAGAGGAAGGGAGGGAGGGAGGGAGAAGGGAGGGAATAAAGAGGGGAGAGAGGAAGGGAGGGAGGGAGGGAATAAAGAGGGGAAAGAGGGGAGAGAGGAAGGGAGGGAGGGAGGGAATAAAGAGGGGAGAGAGGAAGGGAGGGAGGGAGGGAATAAAGAGGGGAGAGAGGAAGGGAGGGAGGGAGGGAATAAAGAGGGGAGAGAGGAAGGGAGGGAGGGAGGGAATAAAGAGGGGAGAGAGGAAGGGAGGGAGGGAGGGAATAAAGAGGGGAGAGAGGAAGGGAGGGAATAAAGAGGGGAGAGAGGGGAGAGAGGAAGGGAGGGAGAAGGGAGGGAATAAAGAGGGAAGAGAGGAAGAAATGAAAGAAAGGAGGGAGGTAAAGATAAAGGAAGGAGAGAGGGAAAGAGGGGCTACTGATTCATTTGGGGAACGTCATGCATTTCCTTACATATGAACACTTCTGGATAGTCTGACTGCCTTCATCGACTGCTTCAACAGCTTCTCCAGAGAGCTTTTGCACAAGGTGTCTTCACCGCTCCTCTCCGTGTAGTCCTCATAGTCATCGTGACCTTTGTTGAACTCTGTTTGCACCTTATCTGGAAACTTCTTTATGATGATGTCAATGTATTTCCGAAGAGGGTCATTGTAGCGGAGTCGTTGAGTGACTTTACTGACCCGCTGGTGTGTGTGTGTGTGTGTGTGTGTGTGTGTGTGTGTGTGTGTGTGTGTGTGTGTGGTGTGTGTGTGTGTGTGTGTGTTGCAATCCCAGACGCTCAAACTGCTACCTTTGCTTACCTCAACAGCCTCACTCAGTTTCTCGTCTGCCTCAGACATATCTGTGTAGAGCTTGGCAGCCTTGAAGTAGCAGTGATTGAGGCTGTACGTGCGACGTGAGGCATTCCATAGAGTCCGAGGTACCTACATGTAAAGGGAGAGAACTCTCAATGTGTGAGTTAAAGGGTTGAATTTGGTGATACCTCTACTAAGCCATAGCCTAGTAGAAGAGTGAGTATGACGAGACCCCAAGTGTTGGATGCCGTGGCTACTAGCCACGGTGTCTGGCGACTGATGAGAGGGGGGGAGAGAGGGAGAGGGAGGGGGAGGGAGGGAGGGAGGGAGGGAGGGAGGGAGGGAGGGAGGAGGGAGGGAGGGAGGGAGGGAGGGGGAGGGAGAGGGGAGAGGGAGAGGGAGAGGGAGAGGGAGAGGGAGAGGGAGAGGGAGAGGGAGAGGGAGAGGGAGGGAGGGAGGGAGGGAGGGAGGGAGAGAGGGAGAGAGAGAGAGAGAGAGAGAGAGAGAGAGAGAGAGAGAGAGAGAGAGAGAGAGAGAGAGAGTCACAGGGAAAAGAAGTGTTTTTTTAAACAACTTACAAAGCCACAAGTTTCTTCACAACCACTAGGTACAAAAAGAGAGCAGCAAATATGACGAAAAGAGACAAGTAGATGAGAATGTTTTCAATCAAGGATCTCAACAGCTTCTTCCATGGAGAGAAGTAGCTGGCCAGCACATAGGACTGTCCCAATGGGATCACCACCCTATGTGGGAGTGGCAGTAAGTGCATGAAACCACACCCCCTCTCCATAAGGAGCTCACCAAGACAAAACAAAAAAGAGCCAGTAGATGATGTACCACAAGACTTGGAGTGCGGTGGGACAGACGAAAGAGTATGGCTGGAAGCAACCCAGACACAAGTGAGAATTATTCTTAACGCACGGAGAGACGGAATCCGTGCAGACGTAACTAGAGCAATCGCAAGACGAATCTCCGGAGCCAAACGTATTAGTGACGTTAACGTTCCCCAGACATAGGCGGTAGAACGCTGACGACACGTCGACGGGAAGGACGAAGATGATGAAGAAACTGAGAAACCAAACCAGAAGGGTGCTGACGGTCACTAAGGGATTCTGTCTCCGGATATCTCCGTATTTCCAAAGCAGGTAGGCTGCTAACAGTAGAGAAAACACAGACTCCAGCAACAGCAATATAGGAGCAGTCACTCGCGATGTTCCCTCCTCAACCATCTTTGTTAGCGTCCATGTGAAATGTTCTCCAATTAAACGAAATGTATTACTGCTATGTACCGTAATATTGAACAGAGATGGAGAAGATAAGAAAGAGCAAGACCCTCAAGAAGTTAAAGACTTTGTTTAGAAGGTCCGGACGCGTCGCTACTAGGCCGCGTTCTCCCGTGAAATCCAGCTGCGACGTTGTAGAGGTATAAAACCTTGT
>OZ019953.1:5747252-5789752 GCA_963970385.1 Theonella swinhoei
CTCGCACCCTCTACTGCAAATGGGAGGAGTGGGTGGTGGGTCTTTAGCCACAACACTCTCTTGACCCACTGTGTCCTTACTACTGTCTCCCTCCCTCCTCCTCGTAGAATCACTACCAATGTGATCATGTGCAGTTGTTTGAGCTTGGCAGTGTCCATCATAAGCAGTACCTGGTCAATATTGCCCTTCCCTACCTCCCTCTCTCCAACCACGATCACTTCAGAGGCCTTGCACCCATTTCAAAATTATCGCTCTATGTGAGTGACTCCCTTCCTATTAATTGGGGGGACTCCTCTAATTTATTTTTAATTACAGGTGATTCATCAAACTATTGGTTTTACGGAGCTGTGGTTCACTATCAAGTGTGTCCTCTTCCCCATCTCCTTGGTAACCACATGCTGGTTGCTGTGGCGATTGGCGGGGAAACACTCCCCTGCCAACCTCATTGACAAGTAAGCAGCTTCTGACTGGAAGAAGGACTGTTTAGCTAGTAGGAACAAGAACTGGTCACTAATGGTGACCAGAGGCATAGAGTGTACACAATGTTTAGTAAACAGATAACACTTACCTCATTCTATTGCAGATGTCTCGTGTTCCTGTCTCTTACCCTCACTGGCTATAATGGTGAGAGTGTGCAGTAGTGTGTACATGTGTTAGGTATACAATTGTCTCCTCCCTCTCTCTCTCTTTCCCTTCCTCTATCCCTCCCCTCCCTCTCTCCCCTTATTCCTTGCTTCCCTTCCCTTCCCTTCCCCTCCCCTCCCTCTTCTCTCCCTTCCTCCCTCCCTAACTTTCTCCACTCCGCTCCCCTCCCTCCCCCCAGCCCCTGTAGAGATGCTGTCCATGTATTTCAATATTCCATGGATGTTGGTTGTGGACGACTTCAGACAAGGCTTGCTCATCTCTGCCCTCTTCCTCTTCTGGATTGTGCTGGTTGGGGAGCACACTGTGGTAAGGGAGTCAAGGGTTAAACCTCATCACTCAGATGTACTCTGACCCCTAGGACGATGGAAGTGGTTTAGGTACATCCAGTCAGTTGGGACACTATTGGAAGCAGCTGTCGGCAGTTACAGTCAGCTCTCTGTTTATGTTCATATATGAGTTCTGTGAGAGGTATACATTTTGAAACTGAAAGTACTTTAGGATAGGTGTATGCTCCCCTCTTTCCCCTCCACCTTCACTTCTCGCCCTCCTCTCCACTCCTCACCCTCTCTCCCTTCTCCCCCCTCATCCTCCACCTCTCCCTCCCTCTCTACAGAGGTGTCCAGACAATGTATCCATTTTACAGTCTCTGGAGTAACTGGATCACTGTGGCTGTGGCTGTATCCTCCATCCCTATCTCTCTCACCATAGTCTCCCTTCACACAATATTTCCTCAGCTATTCTCAGTATGTGTTTGTGGGTGTGGCTATGACATCAGCAATAGTGTACCTGCTGATGTTTGTAATACTTGTTGTGAGGGCATATGGTCACCTCCGTGCCAGACAGAGGAACTTATCACAGCTGTCACCACAGGCACAGGAGAGAACCAAGGTCGGTGGGTAGAACCCTCTAATTAGGACCCCCTGAAATGGGACTCTAATCAGGACCCCCTGAAATGGGAGCTTTAATCAGGACCCCCTGAAGTGGGACTCTAATCAGGACCCCCTGAAATGGGACTGCAATCAAGACCCCCTGAAATGGGACTCTAATCAGGACCCCCTGAATGAGGATTACATCACTCCTCTCCAGGCTGTATTCACACGATGGAAATGTTTCCTGTTCCTCACTACTTGTGTTGCCGTGACAAGTGTGTGTACTGTTGTCCTCCCTTCCGAAGCCCTCCTTCACCAATGGCAACACAAGGAGAACGACTACTCCATTTACAGTCAGTACCACTCTCAATGCAGTGTCCGACTCTACATAATTTTAGTTTTTTCCTTCATTCAATGCAGCTGCTCTAGTGGTAGGTAACTATGGCCTGTGGAATGCGTATGCCTTGGTTACCACACTGCTCTATGTCCCATCAAGAGGTAAAAGGAACTGACATGTCAAGTTCACCTCAGACCGTTTTCAGTGGCCATGTTTTTATAACTTTTGCAGCTGGTGAGGTAGCTGAAGGAGACCATGGCCTCACCTCCACTGAGTCTGCAGAGAAACTTCTGACAAAACAATCAGTAGAATGAAACTGAAAATGATTTATAAGCCCTGTTCTCACTGTACCAGCTGCTCTACCACCACCCATTCACTTTCACTCTGGAGCTAGCAGTAATCTTACATTAATCACTTTGTACCTCATTTGGTTTCAGTTTCAATTAACACCCACTTATACTCATACACAGTAAAGTCATTATTCAAAGATCTAAAAAAATCATTAGCTAGCTGCACTGAAAATATCACACTTGTCCCTTACTGATCTCCTAGTGTATGTTAGTGGCATTCTGGTACAGTCTGCGATATATCTTCTCTATGGTCTCGTGGAAGACAAGTCGGTGATGCTTTCCCTGGAATTCGGCCATTCTCTGGCTCCAGTAGTCCTCCCCGTTAGCCCCGCCCACACCAATTAGGACACTGGAGAATAGTACAGCAGTTTGGAAACCGTAAAGTGACATGCGGCATGTGCTCATTTTCCTTTCAAAGGAAAGTGGGTATGTTGCTCTACACAGGAGATTCCAAGATTGCAAAAAACACTGTATACAGTGGAACCTCTCTAATTTGGGACACTCATAAAGTGATTATGTAAGGCAGCAACGTACCTTTGATCTGGCAGCAACTTAGTCGACCTGTTTAGTTGGTCCTCTCTCTCAGCAGACAGTGAGGCTCTGGAGGGCAGTGAGGGGGGAACAAGACATGATCATGTTTACTGCCTGGGACCTGAAGATGTGTCCCTATTGGAGAGGTGTCCTCATTTCAGAGGGTGGTATGTACAGGCTTCAATGGAGTTGGGACCTGAAGATGTGTCCCTATTAGAGAGGTGTCCTCATTTCAGAGGGTGGTATGTACAGGCTTCAATGGATTCGGGACCTGAAGATGTGTCCCTATTAGAGAGGTGTCCTCATTTCAGAGGGTGGTATGTACAGGCTTCAATGGATTTGGGACCTGAAGATGTGTCCCTATTAGAGAGGTGTCCTCATTTCAGAGGGTGGTATGTACAGGCTTCAATGGATTTGGGACCTGAAGATGTGTCCCTATTAGAGAGGTGTCCTCATTTCAGAGGGTGGTATGTACAGGCTTCAATGGAGTTGGGACCTGAAGATGTGTCCCTATTGGAGAGGTGTCCTCATTTCAGAGGGTGGTATGTACAGGCTTCAATGGAGTTGGGACCTGAAGATGTGTCCCTATTGGAGAGGTGTCCTCATTTCAGAGGGTGGTATGTACAGGCTTCAATGGAGTTGGGACCTGAAGATGTGTCCCTATTAGAGAGGTGTCCTCATTTCAGAGGGTGGTATGTACAGGCTTCAATGGATTTGGGACCTGAAGATGTGTCCCTATTAGAGAGGTGTCCTCATTTCAGAGGGTGGTATGTACAGGCTTCAATGGATTTGGGACCTGAAGATGTGTCCCTATTAGAGAGGTGTCCTCATTTCAGAGGGTGGTATGTACAGGCTTCAATGGAGTTGGGACCTGAAGATGTGTCCCTATTGGAGAGGTGTCCTCATTTCAGAGGGTGGTATGTACAGGCTTCAATGGAGTTGGGACCTGAAGATGTGTCCCTATTGGAGAGGTGTCCTCATTTCAGAGGGTGGTATGTACAGGCTTCAATGGAGTTGGGACCTGAAGATGTGTCCCTATTAGAGAGGTGTCCTCATTTCAGAGGGTGGTATGTACAGGCTTGAATGGAGTTGGGACCTGAAGGTGTGTCCCTATTAGAGAGGTGTCCTCATTTCAGAGGGTGGTATGTACAGGCTTCAATGGAGTTGGGACCTGAAGATGTGTCCCTATTAGAGAGGTGTCCTCATTTCAGAGGGTGGTATGTACAGGCTTCAATGGATTTGGGACCTGAAGATGTGTCCCTGTCCTCATTATGTAACAACACAGTATACCTCAGTCTCTCATTATCTTCAGTCATATCATCTTCTCCCAGACTCTCTGCTGAGTGCTACACACAAATAGAGACATAATATAATACAATATTTCTCTCTAATTAGTAGCCATTAACACATACTCTACATTCACAGCAGTCGTGTATGAGAGCATTAAGCTTATTCTCAATCAGTGTTGCAGGGCTGGTCATTCCCATTCCCCCATTCCCATGTTGTAGATATTTAGACATGAGATCGTGACGCTGTCTTCTGTTGCTGACTAGTAGTGATATTGGTGTGGGGGTGAGGAGGTGGGAGGGAGAGGGGGGAGGAGAAGATGAGTCATCTTCCTCAATACTTGCACGTGACACTTTGAAAGACTCAACTGAATCACTATCATTTGAAGACCTCTCACTGTCTTCTCTAGGTATGCTACCAGAACCACTACCCTCTGTGGCTGTAATCTCTCTTTCAGTTTCAGTGTGAGGGACTTTGAACTCTGGAGCCGAGGACCTCTCCAAGTGATGCTGGTAGAGTTGGGACAAGGTCAGTTCTCTGTGACCAGCTCTCTCTGTTACCTCCTCTTCACTGTCGTGGGAGGTTGCATTTGAGGGGGTCTGGTGGGATATAGTATGTGAGGGGGTCCGATTTCCAGTGTGTGAAGGGGGCTGGTGGGCTATAGTGTGTGAGGGGGTCCAATTTTCAGTGTGTGAGGGGGTCTGGTTGGAGGGGGGCCAATTTCCAGTTCCTTGGTTCTCCTTTTTCTTACCGCGCCACCTCCCTCCTCCAGACACCCTCCCCAGAAACACTCTCCCCCCCTTCCCCCTCCTCCCCACTCTCTCCTCCCCACTAAAGTGTCTCTCTGCTCTCCCTGGGCTCTGACCACAGAAGTCTCTCCTTGCAAGGGTCCGAGGGTCTGCCGTACCTGCTGTAAATGGGCGTGGCTTCTCAAACCTCACTCGATGCGGTATGAGATTGTGTTTCTCCCAGGATGGGCCAAGAGTTGTAATGTGATTTTGTTCACGGTGGTGGTGGGTGGGGCATCTTGGTATCAGTGGAGGGGTGGATTTGGATCGTTGGTTGTGCTTCCGGGAGCTTCTCCTCGGACAAGCGGCCCAGCTGTGGGGTCCAAGATAGGCAGTGCAGCATTGATAAAGATCTGTGGGGGGTGATGTAAGTGAATGACGTACTCTGGTGGGATTTTTATTAGGGCCCCCTGTCGAGGATTTTGGCCCCCTACTGGTTCCCTGATTTTTCTTCAACGATGATGTGAGGTTTGGAATGGAGGTTTGTGGTTCATATCCACGTTCCCCGTTGTCTGTTTGCTGTGGGTGTGGCTCCATGTAAGGGCTGAGTAGTAGGCGGAGCTTATCCTGTGTTGCCACACCCACTTTCTGCTTCAAAGTTTTGTCAACTGCAGGCTTGGAAATTTGTTCAGGCCCCCCCACGGAGGAATTGGTGAAGGGTGCAATGTGACTGGTGAGGGTTGTGGAAGTTTTGAACTTGAGATGTGGACAGTGCTGTGTGTGTGTATGTGTGTGTGTGTGTGTGAGTGTGTGTGTGTGTGTGTGTGTGTGTGTGTGTGTGTGTGTGTGTGTGCGTAATTAAGTGCATTTTTGGCAGCCCAGCTAGTCGTGACAACAGACATAACATGAACAGAAATCGGCCCATTATCACAACCAGGCTAGCTCACTCTGCTTGCCAATGATCAGACCCTTACCCTGTATTTCCTTGATTTTCTAAGAGCCACAATTCTGAGCTTCCCTGATTTTGTACGGGGTTCAGGGAAGAGAAATAATTCTGCAGGGGTTTCATACCGGGCCAGAATTTTTCCTCCTGTGTCGAGAGAGCAATGAATGAGCCGACTGCTATGAAAATATCTACATACCTTCATAGTCCTCTGACACCTGGATCATCTCAATGTTGACATGTTCACCTGCAGCAACAGCAGAAAAATATACTTTTCAGGGGCCTGATTGACAGGTTCCAGTGTGTTTAAGGGGGTCCGGGTTCTGCTGTGTTTCAGGGGGTCCTGATTGAAGGGTTCTACTGTGTTTCATGGGGTCCTAACTGAAGGGTTCTACTGTGGTCCAGATTGACGGGTTCTACTGTGTTTTGGGGGGTCCTGATTGAAGGGTCTACTGTATTTTAGGCGGTCCTAACTGAAGGGTTCTACTGTGGTCCAGATTGACGGGTTCTACTGTGTTTCGTGGGGTCCTGATTGAAGGGTCTACCGTATTTTAGGGGGTCCTGATTGAATGGGGTCTACTGTGTAGGGGGTCCTGAATGAAGGTGCATGTATACCAGTAATGATCTCCTTAAGCAGGGAAAGATCTGGACAGTTTGTAACCACCTGCAACCAATGAAGGAAGATATACCAAGGCCATTAGGCTGGGTGTTGCCTTACTCTGTCAAAGGTGAGGGTGTCCTGCAAGTGGAGGGGGAACGTTGGTCGGAGGAGAGGGGTGTGTTGCAGCTGCCCCAGCACACACACACGGAGGAAGATAGGAGGACCAGTCAGATGGATGGGAGAACCAGGGGACTCCTCCCACTGTAGCTGAATGAGAGAAAGAGAGAGAGGAGGGAGTGAGAGGTAGGCCTAAGGGCGTTACTTAACTTGCTATCTAACCTCCTTCAGTTCTAATTTCACCACGCATCTCACGCACTCGTAGCTCATGTCCGTCGAAACAGCTGAGCTTGTACGACAAAAAAATTCAAATATTTCCCGCCTAAGGCGCGGAATGTGATTGGTCAATAACGCGACAGTGCTGAAAGTCGGCCTACGGTGGGACTCTCACTCTGTAAGCCACATCCATTGTGGACAGATGGAACAATATGAAAAGATAAGGGTAATAGGACAAGGCGCTTTTGGGTAAGTTGGAGCTGGTGGACGAAGCTGTGTCGTCATCAGTTCCGTGTGTGTAGCGTTGTTTTGGTGGGTTCTAATTAGGATTTACATCCGCTCTCCGTAGCAAGGTGTTCCTTTGCCGTGGGAGAGTCAAGAAGCAGCAGTTGGTAGTGATAAAACAGATCCCATTGGATGAACTGCAGAATTTGGAGAGGAAAGCAGCACGAAATGAGGTAGTAAACTATCCGATGACTATGTCATGTGCTTTAGCCTATAGTCTCGTGACCCGTGCTCGATCTCACGTGACGTCATGTGACCCGGTGTAGGTTGAGGTCCTGTCCATCCTGAAACATCCGAACATCATCGCCTACTTCGATAACTTTGTGGAGGATAAGAGCCTCATGATAGTGATGGAGTATGCTCCTGGGGGAACCCTCTTTGAATTTATACAAGACAGGAATGGAGTCTTGATGGAGGAGGAGGTAGAACTGTAGTGGAGTTATTGCTTTAATTATATCATTCCTTCCCTTTCTTCCTCCCTCCCTCCCTCCCTCTCTCCTTCTCTCCTCCTTCCTCCCTCCCTCCCTCCCTCCCTCCCTCCCTCCCTCCCTCTCCTTCTCTCCTCTCCTCCTTCCTCCCTCCCGCCCTCTCCTCTCCTCCCTCCCTCCCTTCCTTCCTCCCTCCCTCCCTCCCTCCCTCTTTCCTTCTCTCCTTCTCTCCTCCTTCCCTCCCTCCCTCCCTCCCTCCAGCATATTCTCCAGCTATTCGTCCAGCTGCTGGTGGCTATAGAACACATCCACTCTCTCAACATCCTCCATCGTGACCTCAAGACCCAGAACATCATGCTCAACAAGAAGAAAACTGTCCTTAAAATTGGAGACTTTGGAATCTCAAAAGTGCTCTCCAGCAAAATAACATCTGCTCAAACAGTTAGTGAGGATGGTGTGATTGTAGAGGAGGAAGGGAGAGAGGAGGGAGGGAAGGAATGAGGGAGGGAGGAAGGGAGAGAGGAGGGAGGGAAGGAATGAGGGAGGGAGGAAGGGAGAGAGGAGGGAGGGAAGGAATGAGGGAGGGAGGAAGGGAGAGAGGAGGGAGGGAAGGAATGAGGGAGGGAGGAAGGGAGAGAGGAGGAAGGGAATGAATGAAGGAAGAAGGAGGAAGGGAGGCAGGGAGGGAAAGTTCTTGCCCCTCTCACCTCTTCCTCCACATATCATTTTTAGTCCTCACTCTCTCCATATCTTCCTAGGTTGTGGGAACTCCTTGTTACATCTCTCCTGAGATATGTGAAGGAAAGCCATATGCAAAGAAGTCAGATATTTGGGCTCTCGGCTGCATTCTGTATGAGCTGACAACACTCAGAAAGGCCTTTGAGGGACCTGTAAGCCTGCTGGATATACTAACTTGGTCTTGGAAGTCCTCCCCCCTCCCTCCCTCCCTCGCTCTCTCCCTCCCCTCCCCCTCCCTCCCTCTCCCTTACTCTCTGCCTCCAGAACCTCCCAGCTCTAGTACTGAAGATCATGCAAGCGTCAGCTGCTCTCGAACCTCTGGAGTCGCGGTACAGTCGTGGTCTGAAGAAACTGATCTACTCTCTCTTGCAGCGCAACCCAGATGACCGTCCTGATGTGTATCTGGTAATGGCAAATCCGTTTGTCGTGAATGCACTCATGAACCTGTGTACGGATATAGGCAGACTGCCTTGCACCAGGTGTGTGTGTGTGTGTGTGTGTGTGTGTGTGTGTGTGTGTGTGTGTGTGTGTGTGTGTGTGTGTGTGTGTGTGTGTGTGTGTGTGTGTGTGTGTGTGTGTGTGTGTGTGTGTGTGTGTGTGCGTGCGTGTGTGTGTGAATCTAGTGAACTAGGCTCTCCCCGTACAGACCATATTCCAAACCAGAGGGAAGGAACCGTGATTCTGGAACGGAGTCCAGCGACTCCTCCATGTGCTCCGGACTTAGAAAGGGGTTGAGACAGAGGTCATTCTTTGAAGATGAGTACTCCACAGTTTGTGGGGAGGTGAGCATTACAAACTTCTCTTCCTTACCAAAATCATTGTTACTTCCCCCCCCCCAGTCCACAGGCAGCATCAAGTTTGTACCCCGTCCACAGGTGTACATGTGGGGCGGTGGGACAACTGCGCCCCTCGTTCTACCCTCCCCCTCCGATGCTTGTGTAGTGGGTGTGGCATGTGGGAGGAGCCAGAAAGTGGGGGTTACCGAAGATGGCAAACTGTTCATGTGGCAGGTAAGATCAGACAAGACACCACCCACACCTTATTCCCCTCCTATCTTCCCCCAGTCTCCTCTCCTGCCTACCAGTACCGTCTCTACAACCCTCGGGAAAAAGGGGCGGGGCCAAGGTTCCAGGGAGATAACTACTAAACTAATTACAGGGGAGTCCTCAGCCTTCATCAAGAAGGTCTCCAGCGGCGACATGTTCTATGCCTGTTTAACAGGTTTGAAAAACCTGTTTAGGTCTTGTTTCCCATACACAGCATGTTACTTTCTCTCCCAATTCAGATAAGGGTATTCTAATGACGTTTGGAAATGGAGTCAGTGGTTGCCTTGGTTACGGTGACTATGACGATGCACCAGAGGTACGTAGTGACACTCTACATGTAACAGGAATGGTACGTGGGATGTGTTGTTCCTTCCAGCCCAAGCTGGTTCCTGCCATGCTGGACTATGAGACTACGGTGGTGGCGTGTGGTGCTAACCACGTGGTGGCTGTTACAGGTGTGGAGTCATTCTGAAATATGCTCAGCAATAGACTAGACTGTGTCCTCTCCCTCCCTCCCTCCCTCCCTCCCTCACTTCCTCCCTCCCTCTCTCTCCTCCCCCTCCCCCTCCCTCCCTCCCTCTCCCTCTCCCTCTCCCTCTCTCTCCAGCTGACCAGGAAGTCTTCAGTTGGGGAAGAGGTGACAATGGTGAGTATCAGATCTGTATTACTAGGAGAGGAATGATGATTGACTTTCTAACTTCATCTCTGTCAGGCCAACTGGGGCTAGGTAGTCACGATAGTTTCACCATTCCCCAGAAAGTGTGCCTATCACCCTCCTTCCTTCTGGGTACTGATGGGCACAGGGTGTCTTCAGTCTGCTGTGGCTCTGACTGCTCTCTTCTCCTCACTTCATCTGGGAGGCTACTGGCAGCTGGAAACAACAGGTGAGAGAGGGGGAGAGGGAGAGGGAGAGAGGGAGAAAGAGAGAGAGGGTTTAAAAATACAATCCATGAAGCACATGCATAGCACACTAGCCAAACAGGATTTTAGAAAGAATATAGAAAGAAGCCCACCCATTAACCCACTTCCGTGCATAATACTCTTAGCTGGAAATATAGTGGAAGGCAGCTGTCTTTATAAGAAAATGCACTTACACTAATTTCTTTCAGATACAACAAGCTTACACTGGATGAAGATGAAAGTGATGCTACCATGGTAACAGGAGATGAGGATAGCGACCACACTCCGGCCAACACTTCAGACCCACCTGTAGTAGACATACCGTTGGCTCCTGACCCCACCCCCACCAGAAGGTCTCCTGCTGCTCCACCCTCTCTTTCATTTCTCAACGACCCAGAGGAAGGAGAAGACAAACCCGCCATTTTGAAGCTATTAGACACTGCTCACCTTCCAAGCAGCTCCTTTCTAATGTCCTCCATGAAGGTAGGTCATATCGCAACTGCTAGTTCTATTTTATGTTATGTCTTGTTTTCAGCCAAGGAAATCGGGAACTGGTGGTACGGAAACTAATCAGGATGTGGGTGGAGCCAGACAGCCCACCAGACGGGTGTCTATTTCTACGGTGAGGGAGGTCAAAGGTCGCATTGATGAAGCTTCTGTTTTTAGAGAGAGTGGGAGTCGACTGGTGAGAGAGAAGAAGATCATGGCAGTCTCTGTTGGTACCAACCACACTGCCATGGTCACTGGTCAGTGGTGACAAGGTTGTGATAACTGTTGTGATAGATGAGGTGTGTGTTATTTCTTCAGAGGCCGGGGAGGTGGTGACGTCTGGGGACAATACATATGGACAACTGGGCTATGTCAAGCAGAAGGGGGACAGACCACCGGGACTTGTGGAGGGTCTGGGGGAGAGAGAGCCTGTTAGACTTGTGGGCTGTGGGGACTGCTTCACTGTGGTGGCCACTGAAGGTTGTGTGTGTGTGTGTGTGTGTGTGTGTGTGTGTGTGTGTGTGTGTGTGTGTGTGTGTGTGTGTGTGTGTGTGTGTGTGTGTGTGTGTGTGAAGTGGGGGTATTAGGATATCCATCTCCTTACAGACCATACTGTGTTGTCATGGGGCAATGGCAAGAGAGGAAGGCTGGGAAGAGAGACAGACGAAGAGTCATGTGACCCCCAACCCATCAGATTTGAGAACCCCCATTCCATTCAGTCCATCGTGTGTTCCCATGGCAACACTCTACTCTTATCTGTCCCCACACGACCCAACTCCATCACATGACATTCATATCATGCATCATCATCACACCAATCATGATTGCATAGTTCATGTCGAACTTTAATTTTCCTACTTTCATTGTGACAATGTGTAAAAAATAATTTGATATATAAAACAATAATATTTAATATACAACTTAACTCTGAGTCTGGAATGTAACTGTAAATACAAAAACAATATATAAATACTTTTTTCACAAAAATAACTTCTTTTCACACACAGACACACACACACACACACATGTACACGTTGACACACACAAACCACTGGCCTGACAGACACCACACAATACAGTATGTGGATGGATGTGCTACTCATCCTGGAGTACAAGCAGACGAACATTTCCTGAGATATTGCTCAATGTTTCTATGGCAATGTCTTTGGCCACACCCACTAAGAGGGTCTCGTTAACTGCTATAAGTTCGTCTCCAGATTTGAGCCGGCCGTCCCGTTCTGCGAGACTGTTGGGCAGGACACGTTTGATAATGATAGGGAGGTCCCCGCTGGGAGAACCACTCCCCCCAACGATGCTAATTCCCAGTCCAGGAGAGTCTGGATCCAGTTCCAGGTAAATCTCTGCCAGCCTGCACAGGGAAACATGACTGACGTTGATATTTCAATTTCCTACTCAAATCTCACCTTTCATCAGTAAATATTTGTTCCAACTCAGTTGGGTCAGCATCCGTCTCCATGAGGTCAAAGTCTGCCAATAGTGGCGGGAAACTCCACCGAGACTTCCCGTTCACCATGGCAACCTTGCCATTCCCAACGACCTCTTCCTGGTGGGTGTGGTCTTCCAGGGAACCATTTGGGAGGGACTGGACGGTGACTGGAGTTGGCTGCTGTGGAGGACATTCACTGATTTAACGACAGTAGAATGCACTTTCAATTTACGTGTTTTGGCTAGTAGTCCATTTATCTGATACCACACCCTCTTTGACTAGCCTTAGTCCAGTAGTGTTACATACACACATGGGACATGTACTCACATCCTCTGGGTGTCGACTACACTCTTCTCTTCGGTTCACTTCCTGGATCCCATGTTCTGGTGGGCCTCTCTCATCCTGTTCTCCTCTCTCCTCTTCTACCTCCTTAACTGCAGGTGGCTCCTCTTCTCGATGCTCACTCAGACCATTGATAGTCTTGGGTGCTTCGGTTTCTTTATTAACCTCAGTAACTACAGGGACTACCCCATTTTCACTGCCCACTTCAATATGCGTTCTCCCTTCTCCACCAGTTTGCTGAATCTCTTTATTTAGTTTAGTATCACCTTTGCTGTCTTCAGTCTGTGACCTAGGAACTGCAGAGAGAGATTGACCATTACATCACTTCATGTGCACCTCAACCAGTGCTATATCCAGGTACATATAGGAAATATCTGAACCAACTCACCACCCATTGCTAACGGTCACAATTACTCTATGTTAAACTGATGGACTTGCTGGCTATGAAGTGTTTATATGCTGCTGGGATCATGGACTATATGGGCTATGGAGATGACAGGTTGTTGAGTCCCAGACTCCTAGTCTTGTTAATTAACTAACGAGCAGCATGCTGGGGACATATTGACATGTAGATAGTAGCTGGGCTCCAACTACATGTACATCAACATGTCCCATAATGTAGATAGTAGCTGGGCTCCACCTACATGTATGTCAACATGTCCCCTTCTGTACATAATGTAGATAGTAGCTGGGCACCACCTACATGTATGTCAACACGTCTCCTCCTCTACATACTGTTGTAGGCATGTACACTGTAACATACCTTACAAGTACATGTGTATACATACATTATGAAAGTTAATACAAGTTTATGTACACACAATTGACAGTGGATCACATGATGGGATAGGAATTGAGCCCACAGCCTGTAACACGTTAGGGACAAGCCTAAGTCCTTATGGAGATAGGAACACTGCTCACCTTTGTCGTCGGGTGTGATTTCATCTGTCTTCTTTCTCCTGATGACTGCATCCTCTACACGCTGTGGACACACACACACAGAGACACACATACAAGAAGGTGATTCATCAGTCATCAATGTCTACACGAGGGACTTCAGCGGAAGATATTTCTACAATTACTACATAATTAAAAGCCAGACAAGTGGCTGACAGAATGCCATGTGAGCTAAGCAGCTCTAGTGGTTGCCGTGGGATACAGAGTGCCATTCAAACACCCCCAGCCCATTACAGACAACACCTCCGGTACTAGTCTCCTGGCGAAACACTATATCCTTTAGTTACAAAATCCGGTACCAAGAAAATGACAATTTGATTACTAATTATTCAGTATAGCTGCAAGTATGTGTGCTATATTGCAGGGGAGCAACGGGAGTGTAGGTAAACCACTTGCACTAAGTGCTGTGTTGATGCACTGATCAGCTTCAGGACACCCTACACTCCTCACACAATACACGCTCACATACACACAATGGAACTTCTCCCGACCCAATTGCAAGTCATGTGATTGTACAGAAATGGTGATTTGAAGAAGTGTGCATGACCTACGAAGCATCCTCTGCAGTTTACGTACAAAAGCTCTTTCCAAAAGATTGGGAGTAGAGCAAATATTAAATTGTGGCACCAATTTAGTCACGCCAACAATGACACGTAAAACACACACATCTACATTCCAGTCCACCCTCTTCACTGCTTGAAAGACACCATTCCTTAGGTAGCTTGCAAGGCATTGTACTCTGAACAAGGGGCCTTGCTATACATGTATATCACTGCCTCTGCATACAAACATATTGTTTGATAGCCTGCTACAGTACTACCTACGATAGTTATACCTTGCACACACTCCACATGAAAGACAAGAAATATACCAGAAACATTACACATACATAACAAAACTATAACTGTACCTTTTGTGCAGGGAAGATTCTACTATAACAAGTGCCCATTGTATAGAAAATAACTACAGCTACATATACTGGATGAGTAGACTGCTATCTACATATATACAGCTGGGTGCAGCTGCTAGCTAATATGAATATTGACTGGCTAGTCACTAGGTTGCTATCTTCAATACTGCTACACAGGAGCTGTAGAGCTAACTGTACTGGGACACAGATCTACACACAACTAACAGAAATGCAGGCTAGACTTAAATGTCCACGACTCAGCACTGCATAGCCAACGGTGTAGTCACTATATCGAAGGCAGTTGAATCAACACATGACAATGACGGTGGGAGTGACAAGCCTGCATATCTAATACGTATGTATAGAGTATCTACGAGCAATCTAAGGTGGAGGTGAACAGAATGCAGAATGTGGGCATGTCTCGAAGTGTTTATAGGTACCTCCAGCCTACACAAACATTAGGTGTGTAGCACGACTACCTGAATAACATATGCACCCTATTCATAAGCTATTGTCGGGCGCTGCATATAATATCATGCCCTCCTACAAATATGTAGCCGCCACAATCTTGCATATCAATCAGTTGTAGCTGAACAATGCCAAAAAACTCACCGTTTTTCTCACGCAGAACGCGAATATTCCTGCCAGAGATCCAAGCATAGCCATTACTGCAACGACCATCCACAGAAAATTCTGTCCGTTCAACAGTATATCCTATATTAGGAGCGGCAGCGGTGCAAATAATACTCAAGCACACACACACACACGAGAACTTGTGTATACTCTGACTATAAACAACAACGGGAAAAGCCATAAAAAGTTGCAAATATGAGAACTACTGCACACGCCGCTAATCACATTCTGTAGCCACAGGGGCTCCTCAGGGGGGCCGGGTGGGGCTGCTAATACTATGAAGGAAAATACTCTAATACAGCATTCCAGAATATATATATATGTACATACTGTCGAATTCGACATACACTATAGTCCTGACTCCTGTATAGGACTTACCACTGCTCCCATTCTATAGTGACAGTATAATGATCACGGTAGAAACTCGAGAAACTCCTACACTTTCCTAAATCGCACACAAAGTCTGAACTGTCGCTGTAGCAAGAGTGCTGCACAATGCAGGTCGGCGCGAGCTCAGTCTCTTTGATGTGGTCGTCAATGGCAGGAAGACTATTGAAGGGTGTGCGAACGCGTGCGGCGTAGTATACGGAAGCGAGATTGGGCCCGCGGAGGTACACGGTGAAATATCCGGAAATGAGAAATGGCCAGAAACAGTGAGAAGAGGTTGTCCGGTCTAAACCGCTTTCTAGAAGCCAAGGAGAGAGGCAAGTGTCTCCATTAATATTGCATAACTCCTATACATGTCATGCACACCACACAGAGAAGAATGAGGGACTTCAGAGACCTCCACTGGTGAGTGTGTTATAGTTCCTGTGATGGGACTAAGTTCCTGTGATGGGACTAAGTTCCTGTGATGGGACTAAGTTGCAGGAAGTCCAGTGCACCTTATAAGAGAGCTTACCCCTTTTAGAAGTAAGGTTGCAGGTGCAAGTATGTATAGGTCCCATTTTGGCGGTATCCGTAGTTTGAGAACTACAAACTTCCCTCACCTTTCAGCGAGCCTCTAGTACTAATATCCTGTATCACATGAGGCTAAACATGTACATGGAATCACATCCTTGTGGGTGGTAGAGGTAGCGTACTTTCATACTACCAATGAGTATGAGGTGGGTGTGCTAGGTAGTGTGTCACTAATCCCTTATTCAGCATCAGCTGTTCTCGGCAGAGGAAGTAAAGGGCTGGATACCTTCTATTCAGAAAGAGATCAACTATTTACTAATGGTACATGATAAAGACACCCTCACACCTTCAATGAAGTACTGGTCATTGGGTGTGGAGGTTAGGATGTGGTGTTTTCTGCAGCAAATCGAAGGGACTGGTTCCAGGAAACACAAGGATTCCAAGATCAAAGAATTTCACGAGAAAATAGAGCAATTGGAACATGAGCACAGGAGGCAAGTGACACAGCCTGCCTATTGGCATGAATAAGGGACTTAATGCATGGGATCCCCACCCTCATTAAGGCTGACAGACTGTAGCATTCCAGCAGCACTATACTTCCCTTGGGTCAGTGCCAAGGTACTTAGATCCAAAGTGGTCTCAGAGAGAAAGGAATTAAAACACTCAACACACTCAGCAGTAGCTTCGTGATAGCTATGGCTTGTGTGTGTACTGCCACTGACTTCTTGGTAATCCAATGAGGTAATCAGTTCCTGGGTACACCCACAGTATACTGGAGTAATGACATCATTGCATTTTAGGTGTTTATTGTCTCAAGGTTTGTAGCCAAGGTGAGAGCCTTGGACCCCAGTTACAGAGATGTGATGCCATGGCAACCACGGGCTTACAGCAGAAAGAGGAGAATTGAGGGCGGCTCAGAGGGAGGGAGAGGGGAAGGGAGAGAACCACAAGCCAAGAAGCTATTTTCTCCTCTGTTAGATGCTGAAAAGGTAAGAAAGTGGGCTTGAGATTAGGCCAGTATTCTGTCCATATATTGGCTATTTTGGGAGACATTTCTTAGAAGTGGTAAACAGTGTAGTCGTGTGTGCTAACTGACAATTACATTGTCACATACACACAGACCCTACCCTCTGAATCACCGCCACTGTCATCACACCACCTTATCCCCCAACCTATCAACTTCCACCCTGTTACCAGTGGTATGGTAATCATACAGATAGCATCACATAGTGCTGCAGGACTATGTATATTGCACTACTAAGCATTCTCTGCATCCTTCATCAGATATACTATATACTATAGGAGGGTATGTACCCTACCACAGTTGATGTGGCTTCAATCTCCATGTCATTCACATGTAGCTATGACATAACTTATGCTTAACTCAAAGCATACTTCAAGAATCAAAAGGAAAGCACGTGTGTATGTACATTCTTAGATTGCAAGATTAGATAGTCAAGCACAACCTTTGACCTGTGTCAGAGTTGGTCATTCAAATGTGTGTAGGTGCAGCCTGGGTGTGGTGAGACTGGCATGACAAATCACATTTCTGTTGCCATTCTCTTTGATACAGACGGAAGGAGCAACCATAGCCCCATTGCCAATAGAGGCTGTGATCCCACTAGTACTTCTCCAGCTGCCACAAGAACTGATGCTGTGGAGACCACTTGTGATCCAGACACAGTGACCTCTGAGTCAATGTCAAATGTCGATGCACACTCGGGATATAGTACAAAGATCACCACTTCCCTAAAGTACCCAGGTGGCATACTAGGTGTGGACTACAGCAGCTCCTCAGAGGATGAGAGTACGTGATATGACATGACTGCTGTGAGGGAGATGGGAAGCAGCTGACTTAGCAAGGAAGTATGAACTCCTTCCCTCCCTTTCACCTCCCTTCAAACCTATACACAGCACGTATGTCCAGCCTAACCTGAGGAGTTGTGAGAGAGAGAGCCTAGCCTTCTAGTGCTACAACAGTACATGTCACGTGGGAGGGGAGGGGCTTGAAAAGGACTCCTTATATGGTCACAGATGATAGCATGTCACTAAGAATTTACCATGTACAATATATATGTGATGTCATTCACTGGAGAAGGAGAAATAGAGAAAGCAAAATTAGCACAGGAAATATAGTGTGTACAAGTTCATATGGTGAACATTCATGACTCTGCAAGAGAGGGGGAGGGGGGAGGGGGGAGGGGGGAGGGAGGGAGGGAATGAGGTATGAGGAACAGAACTACCAAGTGAGGGCACTCACATGGCGGTGGAGGAGGTGCCCTCGATCTGTTGAAGGTGTAACTCTTGTTTTTCCTGAACTGCTCAAAGGGATCCTTCATGTCCATCCCTACACCCTACATGTCAGAAAGAACAAATTGTACATGTACACAGCTAAAGATTGTGTCTCAGAGACATGTTTCTATGTCTGGAGCTTGTAATGCTGTACTAACCTTGTACTTGTCGTTCTTGTCTCGCACCTCCCCACCCCGTATCGGCTCCTGGATCCCCTGTTCCCTCAGCCCCAACCCAGCCCCTTCTTCCCAACCTAAACACACCATGGCAAGAGACAAGACAAAATGCCACAGATGCCACTCTAATTAGAGCTACCTTCAACATGCCCTACACACACATATAGAACACTACAGAAGGAAATCAGAAGGAAACGCACATCACTGGCATTCTAGGGCACCCAGTAAGATGAAAAATATTGGTAATTAGATTATCACCGAAACAGGAACCATCACGTATCCTTTAAACCCACACTACTTTACACCACACAGACCCCTTTCAAACACTCACTGCCACATACATGTACATGTATTAGTATTACAGAGAGGTACCAAGAGCTTCCCTCACCCATTTTCTTGAGTAGCTGATGGCCCACGTTACTGCCAGTGATCTTGCTCTCTACACTTGTCATTTGCTGGGGACTACACACACACACACACACGCACGCACATGCACACACACACACACGCACACACACACACACACACACACACACACACACACACACACCACAGAGGGTTATAATGCACCAACGTGTAAAGGGTGTGGCTTACGGTGGGGGTGGAGGTAGGGGACGATCCTCTGCAATGAGTACAAAAGGAGAATGTGACCGACTACTCCGCCGCCGGGAACGGTGTGGAGAGTTGGAACGAGACCGAGAACGTGACCTTGAACGGGATCTGGACCTTTCATTTGGCCTATAAACAATAACACTACATGGACACTAACACTCGTGTGTGTGTGAACTTCACACAGCATCTTTACCCAGGGGGTTTTAGGGAGGTGCAAGGGGGGCAATTGCCCCCCCACCCCCCCCACCCCCCCCACCCCGGCTTTGCCCCCCCTGAAATGGGCTATGATAAATTCAAAAAACCAATATTTCCAAGACACACCCCATCAATTTTTGAGTTTTCCCCCTGAAAATATTTCCCTGTTTACCTATGAGGTGAGCGGGAATGACTTCGGGGCCTTGGGCTGCGACTTCGAGAGCGAGAGTATGATCTGGAACAGAACAGCACACCCACAGCATGAGTGAGTCAGCTACAAAGTGAATGAATGCACTTAATGAACAATGAATGATTTCATACCGTCTTCTCCTTGCAGGTGATCTGGAATAGGACCGTGACCTGGATCTGGAACGAGACCTGTTCACAGTTAGAAACCAACACCATAGCAAAGTTATGCCCCGCCCATTTACCTTGGTCTCCGTGGAGGTCGTCTTGTTGGCCGATGGTGAGTACTCTTGGCCCTGTGTTTGGCCTCATAGAAGTCCAGCAGAGCACGGGCCTCCCATCCCTCCCTAGTGAGAGGAGAGAGGGAGGGAGAGGAGGGAGGGAGGGGGAGAGAGGGGGGAGAGGGAGAGAGAGGGAGAGAGGGGGGAGAGGGAGAGGAAGGAGGGAGGGTGAGAGAGGGGGGAGAGGGAGAGGGAGAGAGAGGGAGAGAGAGGTTTTACAATGTACCAGTGATGATTTGTTTCTATCTCTACACACAACTTCTCAGCTACTTCAAATCCACCTTGACATGCATACAACAATACATGCAGTGTTACCAGACCCTCACTCATTGCGTGGTTTGTCGTCACTTGCGGGCTTGTAAAACTCTTCCACAGCTCTGAGCAGTCGCTCGCTGGGAGGTTGAGGAGGAGGGAGAAGGATGTCTCGAGGGCTCAGTGGACTATATCCATGCTCAAAAAGCTGCAAAGTAGCCAAAAACACAGTCCAATGTATTGCAAGGGCAGACACAATGCCAAACAAGATTTATTGTGATTACATACACATGTAAATGGAGACACACAGACATGAAGGTTGCGTGAGAGTTGTGAGGGTTGTGAGAGTTGTGAGGGTTGTGAGAGTTGTAAGGGTGTGAGAGTTGTGAGAGTTGTGAGGGTTGTGAGGGTTGTGAGAGTTGTGAGGGTTGTGAGAGTTGCGAGGGTTGTGAGGGTTGTGAGAGTTGTGAGGGTTATGAGAGTTGTGAGAGTTGTGAGAGTTGTGAGGGTTGTGAGAGTTGTGAGGGTTGTGAGAGTGTGATTGTGAGGTGGTTGACTCACTGGGACAAGGGCCACCATTAGCCCTGCAGGAAGATCGTAGTATGGGATGGGGGGCGGCAGATCAGGGGGAGGAGGTAAGTGCTGTGGTGGGGGGGCCCAGGGATCAAATGGCCCCCGGGGACCCAATGGCGGGAGATGAGGAGGAGGTGGCATATCCCAATGAGGGGGGCGATGATTGTATTCAAAAACCTCCCGTGATGGAGGACCGTCGTCTCTGAAATTGTCTTCAAACCCTCTCCCAATTTGGCGGCCATGTTGGTAGTCAAAGGACTGCATCATACCATGCCCCGTTTCTCCCCCCGGAGGGCCCCCCTCCTCATCCAAGGGGGGCGGCGGACTACCTTCTTTGTGCAGCAGACCCCCAGACTCTGTAGAACATAGACAAACAATCTTGATGGGAAAAGGAGGGACGATGAGAAATGAGGGGCACTTAACAGTTACTGTTCTAAGACAGAAGAAGAACCAGTCATAACACGACTTAGTCAGTTGGTGGGGATTTAGGTAAGAAAAGACTTCTGTGTCCTTTCACACCTGGTGGTCTGTCTGCATCATTCTGAGGAGCACTGTCCTCCTTGGCTCCTTCAGCCACACTCTCCTGAGAGGAGGGGAGAGACGGAGGGAGAGAGGCCGGAGGAGGGTCCACTGGTTTTGTAGGAAACAAAGGAGTAGGCTCTCCCACATGAGGTGGGGGACCTTGTGGCCAAGGAGGGGGTCCCGGGGGGCAAGGCCAGGGGGGAGGAGGGGCACCTGAAAATAAAAGGGACACATGGAACCAATAACACCACAAAAAACCACAACACCCTCACCCTCCCCCTCTCCTTCCTCACCATCTGGAGGAGGATGAGGAGGCCATGGAGGTGGGGGACGTTGCTGTTCCCATGGCAACAGAGGTGGTTTGTTGGGATCCTGTTTCTCCCACGGATGTGACTGAGACTGTTGTTGCCATGGTAACAACGGTGGTTTGCACTGTGGATCTTGTTGCCACGGAGGCACCGACTGCTGATTGTTCTGCTGGTCTTGAGGATTCTGTTTCCATGGCGGCACTACCTGCTGGTTCTGTTGGTCCTGCTGTGGTTGCTGTTGCCATGGCAGCTGAGTGGTTTGTGTGTCACGTTGCTCCCATGGCTGTACTGGTTGTGAAGAAGGCTGGTCCCATGGAGGAGGCTGCTGCTGGTGCTGCTGCTTCTCCTCCTGCCATGCCTCTTGTTGAGGAGTATCCTGAACTGACTGCCCTGCCTGATCCTCACTTACTGCCTGCTTCAGTGCCACACACGCACACACACACACACACACACACACACACACACACACACACACACACACACACACACACACACACACACACACACACACAGTAACATTCACCACAAGTTAAGACCCTTCCTCTCACCTTCTTCTTCCCTCTCTCCTCGGACACGATACCTTGTATTTGCTGGTAGAGATACACACACAGTAGTAAGTACACAAATATAAATTAACTCATCAACCAGGGGCAAACCTGCAACACGGAGTCACTGAAATATTCCTGACTGTCCCATATATCCAAAACCTAAAGAGAGAATCAGTGGTCTCCACTGGTTGGAGCAGGTAGAGACTTACTTTCAGCAAACTCTCTGCCTGGCTGGGACCACTGCTGCTATAGACATTGAAGAACATCTGAACTACCAGATCCTCGAGTGCCTGTTGAAGTGTAGAGTGGATATTGATACATTGGTCAGATGAATGAGGAACTTACAATCATAAACAGACTATCGTAAACACACAAACACACAACACACACACACGAAAACGCACACTGCTATGCAACAACTATTAACATAGATCAAAGCTGAGCCTTCATTTGCCAGTTCAAATGCTGAAATAGTCCAACAATACAATACACTGTATCCCACACAACAATCCTCCCATTGTCCTTGGAAAAGCCAAGCAGTAGCCCGTAGACAACCCATTAGTACTGACAAAAATCCACATACACAGATATAACGAAGACACATTAATGAACAGTGTGAAATAACTAAGAGAAACGGTGTAGTGACTCCATTGGTGGCTGCAGAAGACACCGTTCAATTACCTGCAGGAGATCCTGAGCCCCTTTCCGTACACTATCAATATGAGTCAGAATAATGCAGTTGAATAAACAACTCATTCACCAGCATTGCTCTCCTACTGTACTGTACACTAGGGTTCTCCCACATTGATTACTGTACTGTATACTAGGGTTCTACATGAACACTGATTAGTTATTAATTAGTAGGGTGATCCTCAATCAGGGGAGAATCCATAGTCAATGGGAAGAGCTAACATGCAGTTCTAAGCTAATGAAACTGAATATTGTGTGATTTTGTGCTCAAGTAGACATACCAGTGATGGGCGACATCATTAACGAGGTAAATGATGTGTAGTTTTTCAGGGAACCCAACTCCAGCACTATCCAAGGTCCTGTGATAGAGATCGCCGTGAATAGGGAGGTAATAGGATTGAGGTAGGCAGTACACTAGCCTCACCACATGTTGGACAGAGTGAGACTTAACACCCCCAGTGGTGGTATGGTGGCAGTCAGGTGGGTTATGGGGTGTGTGTGTGTGTGTGTGTGTGTGTGTGTGTGTGCACACTGCTCACTTGCGAAGTATGAATTTAGCAACTTTGGCACACTCGTCCGGTAAGTGAGAGTGAGAGAGTATCCAGCTCTTGCCAGACTGAAGTGAAACAGAAAGAAAGCCAGTACATACGTCGCACCCTTTGACCTCCGGTGTACTAACAGCTATGGAGTCTTTGGTACAGGAGTCCATCAGTCTCCTCACAGTGGCACTGAACTCAACTTCAAGTGGGTCAGTGACTCCGTACGTGTCGAGTTCTGTTTGTAACTCTTGGCGTATTAACTCCAACATGTTGTGGGGCCCGGTGGGTGTGGCATTGCTGGTAGTGGGCGGAGTCTGGTGTTGTGACCATGGAGCATTTGGTTCACTGGACGGTAAACCTACAAAGAAGCACACGTTCAGTTCAGCCACAGACAAAAGTTATAACTCCATTACCTTGAGGCACGAGTGATGAAGGCTGGCTGTGTGATGAAGGACCAGCTGGAGGACCTGCTGGAGGACCAGATGGAGGGCCAGCTGGAGGGCCAGATGGAGGGAGGAGGAAGGGGGGGAGGCCGGGCATGAATCCGGGTCCATAGCCTCGAGGTCCTCCGAACAGGGGAGGGGGGAACGGGGGAACGGGAGGGGGAGGTTGAGAATACGTCCCCATAGACATAAGTGGTGGCATGAGAGGTGGGATTTGGGGAGGAACTCCACTTCCTCCTCCACCACCAGCTCCTGGTTGAGGAGGGAACCCACCACCTACACGAGAAACATTCTCATTCAGTCACACACTGGTTGTAACCACACCCACCTTGTCCCTGATGTTCAGTCATGACACGCCACTTGTAGTAGGCGTGCCATTCTCCGCCGAACAGAAAGTGGAACTTGGAGTTGTCGCGCTGTTTGTTCATGGTCATCTGCTCAAACTCGGGGCCATTGCGAGCGACAAAGTTGGCCAGTTTATCAATGATATTCTTCAGCTCAACATCTGTAGGGTCGTTAAGAAAAAAGTACATACTTATACCTTCACTGAGGGTGAATATGTGCCACTAACCATCTGGAGGTCTGGGCGGGTGCTGAGAAAAGTCAGCTCCAAACCCGCTGGCAGCCATTTTTTCTCCTCGCGGCGTGCTTTGTACGCATGCGCATTCAGCTGTGGGCGAGTCACAGGGGCGTGGCCTGTGCAGATAAAGCTTACTGAACGTGCTGGTACAATGACTCTGCTGTCTTCCCTACGTTGCTCACTGAGACGGCAGCATAGAAAATGGACGCTACAGAGTATTAAATGTATCCACCACTCCACATTGGAATTTATGATTCCATGATATCTGTCAAGTCTCTATGTACGTGTACCTATCCTTCCTTAGCTGCTATTCAACTAGACTTGAGCACTACAACAGCCTCGCGTGGTAAGGTTAAAAGCTGATGTACAGTGTAGAATATATGGTTACTTTCACTTTTCAGCTGATTTCAATTGGAGAGATGCCCTCAACCTCGAGAGCAGACTAACTGAAGATGAGATCATGATGAGGTAATCCCTGTCTAATTGTGGCACTGATGATGTAATATTAAATCATGTGACCTCCACCCAGGGACCAGGTGAGGCTGTATTGCCAAGACAAACTCATGCCACGCATCCTCATGGCAAACAGAAATGAGCGTAAGAAAAAAAGATCACACACTCCCAACTATTCCTAGATCTGCTGGTATGGTACCCACTCACAGACTTTCACACTGAGATCATGTCAGAGCTGGGATCACTGGGGATCTTGGGACCTACTCTAAAGGGATATGGTTGTGCTGGAGCATCCTATGTGACCTATGGCCTCATTGCCAGAGAGATTGAGAGGTACACTTGGAGAATTATCACTCTTCCCCTTGCAGTGTATATAGTAGTCACAATGTCATTATTCTCTAGAGTGGACAGTAGCTACAGGTCTGCCATGAGTGTACAGTCCTCATTGGTCATGTATCCCATCAATCAGTATGGGTCTGAGCAGCAGAAGGAGAAGTATTTGCCACCACTTGGTAATGAGTCGCTAGTTGAGGGTTAATGTACATACAGTATGTCGATTTTTGCAGTAGGAAAATGTTTGTCAGATTTCGGGTGAGCTGCCTCAGTAGCACAGTTGATAAAGCATCTGTCTGGAATACACACAGATGGGATTCAAATCTCGCCTGCGGTATCTCTTTTTTCATTACTGCACAGCTCGTGGTGACTTGATCGGATGTTTTGGCCTGACGGAGCCTAACCATGGCAGTGACCCAAACTCCATGGAGACAAAAGCAGTGTACAATCCTTCTGCTAAGACGTACACACTCAACGGGACCAAATCATGGTTAACACTCCCCTACTTTCAGCTTAGCCCTCTGGCAATATGAACTATGTCTTTTCTACTGTGTAGGATCACCAACTCACCTATAGCAGACCTGTTTATTGTGTGGGGTAAAAGTCAAGATGGTGAGGTTCGAGGATTCATTTTGGAGAAGGTGAGTTGCTAAAATGTGAGGTCAAATTTTGAGGGGTCTTAGGTCAAATTTTGAGGGGTCTTATGGTCAAATTTCGAGGAGTCTTATGGTCAAAGTTTGAGGGGTCTTAAGGTCAAATTTTGAGGGGTCTTACAGTCAAATTTTGAGGGGTCTTATGGTCAAATTTTGAGGGGTCTTACGGTCAAGTTTTGAGGGGTCTTAAGGTCATATTTTGAGGATTTCTTTAATTTTTCCTCAGGGGATGAAGGGACTATCGGCTCCGAAGATCGAGGGCAAGTTTTCTCTACGGGCTTCTGTAACAGGTCAGTGGTGGAGGTCATGTGATAGTCACATGATCAACACGCATACTGCAATCAGGTCAGATAGTGATGGAGGATGTTGAAGTGTCAGAAGAAAACCTATTACCTAATGTATCGGGACTGAAGGTAAACAAGCAACATCATTGTTACTATAAATACATTTTCTGTTTTCAAATTGTACATTTTCTGTTTTTTGTTTACAACTTGACTGTTTATCATGTTAAGTATGTTATTGTTTTCAATCTCTGATTTGTATACAATACACATTTCTGTGTTTAGTGTACAACTTGACTCCACGTAGGGCCCATTTGGCTGTCTAAACAACGCTCGGTATGGAATTGCTTGGGGCACACTTGGTGCTGCCGAGTTCTGCCTTGACATGGCTCAGCAATATACACTAGACAGGTGAGTGGACATTTCCTTCCCTTCCTCCCTCATCTCTTAATGATATTACCCAGGAAGCAGTTTGGACGGCCTCTTGCATCTAATCAACTCATCCAGAAAAAAATGGCAGACATTCTAACTGAAGTAAGCAGTTTACATTTTCATACACCAAGCATGTGACAGTCATGTGACAGTCATGTGACCATCAGATTTCTATAGGGTTACAAGCATGTCTTCAAGTTGGTAGACTGATGGACGAGGGAAGGTAATTTGCCTTAACCTCTTGTGACCACAGAGTTATCTGGAGATTTTATCTTTGTAGAGCGGCACCACAGATGGTGTCAATGATAAAGAGAAACTCGTGTGGGAAGGCTCTAGAGGCTGCCCGACTTGCTCGAGACATGCTGGGAGGTGAGGTGCTCTGTAAACCTGTCACACATCACTCTCACTGTGTATGTGGTGTAGGGAATGGTGTGAGTGACGAGTATCATGTGATCCGTCACATGATGAACTTGGAAGCAGTCAACACGTACGAAGGGACTCATGATATCCACGCCCTCATTCTGGGACGAGCCATCACTGGTCTGCAAGCTTTCTTCTGACCTCACCACAACTACATTATTTCATATAACTATCTGATAATAATTTATGGTGATATTAAAAAAAAATTCAAAATATATACGTCGTTACCTGTTACTTAATGAACACTGGATTTGGGGGAGCCCCTGGACTAATGAATTCATCCCTGGTGCTTCTCCCATTTTGCAGCTTCCTTTGTCCTGTGGAAGTGGCTGAGCTAGATCACCAGTGGAGTCCACTGGTTCTAGCACAATGAAAGTAGTAACAGTGCTTCATTCCCAGAAGCCTTAGGTAACATTTTATGAGGAGTAAGGAAGGGACTTTTACAAAAAGGGTGTTTACACATCCTTGTGTCAGCCCCCATCAGACTGGTATTTCCCATTTACATTATGAAAGTTGACACATATACACTGTATGTGTAACAACTTTGACAAGAAAGATGTTAATCAATTAGGAAATAGTAGCTCAGCTGTGAAAGCCATTCAGTGTACAGTGGACATGTATCACATTCAGCAGAGGAAGAGAAGTCATGCTGGTAGTGGTTGATCAAACACTATCAAAATGCATTGTTGCTGGCAACACAGTGTTCACCTACTTTACTTGTGTAGCTCTGTCTACAGTCAGCTTATTTCAGCACCTTTGCAACAATCCTGTAAACCACTGAGTGTCATTATTACATAGATAGCTATCTAACACAGACTATGCGCACACATTGAAGCCATCTATGTCAGTACTAAACACAGTGTGGTCCTGTTGCTAAGGTGCTGAAATATGCTGTAACCCATCACAAGCTTGCTGGAGAGACTGTAGCTGATCATGACCACTGCTATTTGAGGGAGACCCCTGGACTAATGAACTACCTGGTGGACAGACTGAGGAAATTGCCGCTCCAGGGAGCTGTCCTGGATGATTCTATTGAAAATGTAATCAGTGGATAGCCTATATAGCCTGGCATACTAAAAGTAGTAACAGTGCTTCCTTCCCAGAATATGGCATATGCTGAAACTCTCAGTGTGGTCACAGTGTAGTTAACACAGGAAGGTAATTTCACAGATTGACTTGAGACTTTACATGACATGTGTCAGGAAGCAGCTGCTACTACCACTGGTATTCCCCACATTAACAGTCCAACAGGATATTAATTGTTTACCTACAAGAACATGATTAGGAATATGGCAGGGCCATCTGTGTCAACTCATGTTAGGTAAGTTGCTGTAAGTTTACTGACAGGTATAGAGGAAGATGTCACACTGGTAGTGGTGATCACAGAATATTAAAGTGCTTGGTTGCTGACAACATAGTCTAATAATCTTGGTAGGGTTCAGTTTCTTGACTACCTAGCTTGTTTGCCTCTCAGATAGGCAGCTTTGTGCAAGACGGTACCTTCTGAGGCATATAGGACACAGGAAAAGTGTTTGTGCTCAATGAAGACACTCTCCGCATTCTTAGCGTGGAACTAGTGCTTCACTCCCGTAGCGCAGCATATGTACCTCATGACTCATCTAGCAGCCGTTCCTATTGAAGTTGTGGGTACAGTAAATAGAGGAAGGAAAGTTCATAGATGTCACTTTGCAGCTACATTGTATTTCCTATTTACACCATTATTTTCCTTCCTGTATATTTACCTTTGCCAAAATTAGCAGGGCCATCTGGTAATTCTGTATTGGTAAGTTGCTTGTGAAAGGTGTTCAGTGTACAAACATGTATCATTATATACAGAGGAAGAAGTGCCTCTGGTAGTGTTGGTCACAGAAAATCAATATGACATCAAAATGCATGGTTGGTGGTAACATAAGGATTATTTTACTTGTGTGGCTCTTTCTAACCATTGCAAAGCTTGCTAGAGAAACAGCAGCTGATCGGGGGTGACCCGAACTGCTATTTGAGGATGACCCCTGGACTAATGAACTACCTGGTGGGCAGATCCTATTGAAAATGTAATTGGATAGCCCATACAGCCTGGCACAATGGAAGTATTAGCTGCTGAAACTCTCAGTGTGGTCACAGTGTAGTAACAGGAAGGTAATTTCACAGATTGACTTGAGACTTACCATGACACGTGTCAGGAAGCAGCTGCTACTACCACTGGTATTCCCCACATTAAGTTGCACCAGCACAGTTCAACAGGATATTAATTGTTTACCTACAAGAACATGATTAGGAATATGGCAGGGCCATCTGTGTCAACTCATGTTAGGTAAGTTGCTGTAAGTTTACTGACAGGTATAGAGGAAGATTTCACAGATCACAGAATATCAAAGTGCATGGTTGCTGACAACACAGTCTGACAATCTTGGTATACATTGCAGTTTCTTGACTACCTAGCTTGTTTGCCTCTATATAGACAGCTTTGTGCAAGACGGTACCTTTCTGAGGCATATAGGACAAAGGAAAAGTGTGTTAAATGAAGATTCTTAGCGTGGAACTAGTGCTTCACTCCCAGAGCGCAGCATATGTACCTCATGACTCATCTAGCAGCCGTTCCTATTGAAGTTGTGGGTACAGTAAATAGAGGAAGGAAAGTTCATAGATGTCACTTTGCAGCTACATTGTATTTCCTAGTTACATAATTATTTTCCTTCCTGTATATATTACCTTTACCAAAATTAGCAGGGCTATCTGGTAATTCTGTATTGGTAAGTTGCTTGTGAAAGGTGTTCAGTGTACAAACATGTATCATTATATACAGAGGAAGAAGTGCCTCTGGTAGTGTTGGTCACAGAAAATCAATATGACATCAAAATGCATGGTTGGTGGCAACACAAGGATTATTTTACTTGTGTGGCTCTTTCTAACCATTGCAAAGCTTGCTGGAGAAATAGAAGTTGATCATGAGTACTGCTATTTGAGGTGGACTCCTGGACTAATGAACTACTAATTAACTCCTTTCCAGTTCTACCCTCTTCTGAGGCACCAGTCCTGGAATGCTCAGTGTGACTGACCTCTGGTTTGTCTGGTATAGGAGTGTCAGGTTCAGTATCTGGACTATCTGGCTTGCTTGCCTCTAGCAACCTTGTGACGGCATCTTTAAGGAGACCATAGCGTTTGAAAATATCGAATCGCAGGATTTTCTTGAGCTTTCTGAGGCACACCGGGCACAGGAAAAGTGGCTGTGCAGATGCTTGTTCAATGGAGGCACTCTCATTCATAGCACAATGGAAGTAGTAACAGTGCTTCATACCCAGGGTATGGCAGAGCTCATGACTCAACACCTGCAAGTGTAAACAAAATAGCACTGTACCAACAGGAACCACATAGGTCTCAAATAGTGTTCCCATAGATAGGAATGTTATTTATTAGGTACTAAGTTCCCTGCAGTGAAATTATGCTCCCCACTAGGTACTCAACACCTGCAAAATGGTAGCAGCAATCAGGAACCATTTACTAACAGGAAACACATAGGTGTTAAATTGGGAATATTTTTTAGGCAAGAAGTTCCCTGCCTCCCAAAGCCACTGTATACATACCAGTGGGTTTGATTATCCAACAACATAGCCTGCTATAAGTTCCTATGAAATGCTTATCAAAGAGAAAGTAAGGATGTTCCGGTAGAAATTCCCACAAGCTGCATCCCATGGAGGCATGCATGCATACACATCAGCTTAGATCAGATCCTCTCACCCGAGACAGTATCCACAGCTGCTCTAACTGCTGTCTGACTGTGGGTGAAGAGTTGGCAAATAGCGAACTAAAGTAATGTCCAAATCCGAACACTCCACACCCAGTGGTCAGAGACGCATGGCCCAGGACAAAGTTCCAGTCGGGACTAGGGTAGAGATCAACAGTCGTGACTCCTATGACACACTGTGCATGGCTAGGCCGTCGCCGCTTGAGATATTTATTGATGTCTCCTACAAGGTACTGTAGTCTCTGGGTGTCCGGGTGGACTCGAGATGTGAGATTAGGTAGAGTGGTAAGGTCAACAGCTGAGGCTAGTTCAACTGTCATCCCAGAGAAAAAAGCAGTGCAGAAACTCTTTAAGTGTTCTAGGACTCTAGTGTCCACCTCATGGAGCGTGTAGCCTGGGAGAGAAGGGGAGGTGAAGGGTTGAATGATTATTGCGCGTTGACGTAAACGCTGATAATGGAAGAGTCTCTGCTGCCTCATGAAGAATCTCCATTGTTGGTAGGTCTGTTGTTCTACGAGGGGAACATTCACTGAGAGGGGTTGGAAGAGACTGCTAGAGACCTCCTGGGTTTCCCTATCTGGCTTGTCATTGCATGTCTGTTCTACGTGGGAGAACAGCCATAGGAGGTCCGCTGGTGGCCTCTTCTTTCCACAACCAGCCACTTTCTCGAGCTTGGACAACCTCCTCTTCTTGCGTTCCTCAGCCATCCCATGCGTAGGAAGCGGATGACGTCATATTTACGAGGGGCGGGGACCGTCTAGTCATGGGACAAATGTAAAGGATAAAAGGCAAAAAGCGCTCTGACAGCGAGAGAATATACAGTTGGACACGCCAAGCGCTTGCATTGAGATGTATCGTTTACAGAGATTCAAACCTTCCTTTTTTCCTGGAGGAAGAAAGTGGTAAGTTTTGCTCAAACCATAGATATACACATGTATCATATCTACGTGAGACACAAGTGTCTTACTCTAAACACCATTTCATGTTTCTCTAATCCAATTTCTCTACAGCATACCCAAGAAAAGCAAGCCAGGCTTACACTATGGTCGCGACTTGACAGATATCCCTCTAGTGGCCGTGGTTGAACCAGAAGGCGAGGTAGCAGCCGCATACACGGGGCCCAACGCTGGGCTGACCGCGCTCGACCCAAAATGCTGTGTTAGCTCGAGAGAAAGCGACGTCGAGATAGCCGATTGCAAGAACTGGAATCAACCGACTGAGTTTGCATACGGCCTCGCTCTCTCGCTATACGAAGAAGACAGGTCGGCCAGAGAAACAGTTCCTTGTCTGTCAGAGCAAACGCAAGCAAGCACCAGAGTGCCAGTTCTCGTAGGAGATCCCGTTGCAGACGTGTTTGGGGTTCAAGTGCGAGACAATTTTTCTGTATTGGCTCTAGCAGACGGCTCAGGTTGGGGCGTGAAGCCGCGGCTAGCAGCCAGGTGCGCCGTACGAGCTGTTATGGAACACGTGACAGCCAGTCTTTCAGAGATCAGAGAAACACCGACTTCACACACCATAGCAAGTATCCTATTAGAAAGCGTCACTGTAAAGGCTCAGGAGCTTATCTTGGAACACAACGGTACATTGACAACCCTCAGTGCTGCAGTTGTGTGCAAGATGTCCCAACCTGGTGAGTGGGGCCTCTTTGTGGTGGCTGTTGGAGATAGCCCCGTCTACGTTTACTGTCCACACACTCGTAAGACACACGAAATCACAGTTGGATGTCATCCTCTCAATGGTGACCGTGATCAGAGAATGGCAGGAGGAACATTGGGCCCTTCACTGGGAAACAAACCGGACTTAGAAAATTTGACTGTATCCTTTAAAACCATTTGCGAAGGTGATATAGTTATCTGTGCATCAGACGGAATCTCAGACAATTTCAGCGGGGATGCTGTTTCAAAAGCAACAGGATTAATTCATCCAGACATTGCAAAGGGGAAGGTGAAAAAATGTTGCAGTAGTATTCTCCATCTCAACGAGGTTCTCAAGATCCACCAGGAGGAGATGGGCTCGAATATGTCAGCTCAGACCGTCGTAGCAAAATTGGCAAATTATGCAGCAGAATTAACAGACCAGAAGAGACTATTTTATTCAAGCTGTATTGAACAGGGTGTTAATATTAAACGGAAGAAAGCTGAGGATCCACAGTTTGCAGAACATCTGGAAATGCTACCTGGAAAATTGGACCATGCTACAGTAGTTGGTGTACAAGTTGGCAATCATACATCAGATCCTACACCATCATCATCATCATCATCACTGTCTGTATGTTTGTGATTGTTTGTTTAAGTCTGTTTCTGTGTATATGTCACTTGTCAATGTGTTATTTTATTGCACTTAAAAATTATCTCATAGAAATCTCTTAACTTCCATCATACCCATTATGAAAGTAAATCTTGTCATCCAAAAGCTAACAATAAACACACACAAATTATGCAATCTGGTGAATTTATAAATGCACGGATCATGATGCAATATGAACACATTATACCTGAGAGCAAAATGAATTTGAAATGATACAAGTGCTGTAGTATGACTTATGCTGTTTCAATTTTGTGTTCATGTGACTTGTGATGAAACACAAAGGAGATAGTGGGTCCCGTCCAAACTCGCTTCAGTAGCAAATCCTGAAGTCCCTTTTTCTCAGAGCTGTGATGCCATTGAGAGAGGTCACTGCTGGTGTCGGTACCCTCAGGTGGAGGTCTAACTTCTCGACCTAGGACACATCTACGACAAGCAAATCTGTGTGTGTGTGTGTTTGGGGGGGGGGGGGGGGGGGGTACTGTACATATTTAGAATGTTCACAAAATTCATTGCAGACATACAAGGCAATAAGAATTACAATCATAGAATGATTGTGTGTCTGTTGTGTTCCCTTGATATTATTCCTGTTATGAAAAAAACGTGTTTAGTAAGGAAATCAACGGAAGTTCTCACGAGTAAGCACTTTCTAATCTGTGTACATATAGACAGGTGTGTTGACACACACACACACACACACACACACACACACACACACACACACACACACACACACACACACACACACACACACACACACATGGAATGATGGAATGTTGACTTTTGTATATCCTTTCACAAGTTCCTAGACATTATTCCCCTTACGAAAAAACAAAGGATGTTTAGTGCAGACATCCATGGGGAGTTCTTACTAATGAGCATTTTTAAATCTTCAGGTCAATTCAAGCCAGCTAAGAACAACAGTGGTCACTTGCATCTGTTCCCCCCCCCCTCACACACACACACACACACACACACACACACACACACACACACACACACACACACACACACACACACACACACACGTCTTATAACAACAGCTCTAGTGGACACCTCGACCATATAATGACGCAAGACAAACATCCATCAAGTATCAGTATGCCTATTTTCATTGGGGCTCCATTGAGAAGCTGATTACATACTTATCATGTGTATCAGATTTAGTGTCTTCATTCAACTGGAAGAGATTCCTAAGGTCATCGAGGGAAAAGAATCTCTCCACATCTTCCTCCTTGTCCACGACACAGCTGCTCAGGGCCTTCTTGTGGGCCTGTCTTTGGAAAATCTTCTCCTCAATAGACCCAGTCTACAGGGCAGGAGAGAGGGAGTTCCTCTCTATCTCTTTAAACAAACTTCCTTCTACTCACATTACTACAATATGCGTCATATTATAATCCATGAGTGGGTACAGCTGATTGCACCAACCTTGCCCACCCTTATAGCAGACACAAGGCCCACTAAATAACTTATGGTCAATTACATGCATTTTAGGCATGCCCATGTGCAGTATATCAACACTAGCACTACAAACCACAGTTTATACAGTTGCAACTACTGTCTGCCAATTTGCTGGCAAGTTTGCTGCAAACAGCTGTAAAGTATGTTGAGGTCATTCGTACATCATTGTGTGATTAATGCATTAATAACTTGTTTACTCAGAGAAGCTTTCCTCATTTTACTATGCTACCTACCTCTGTTATGTAAGCATAGAAATACCACACACAGGTAGGAATTGAATATAAAATGTATGTAGGGGTAGACCCAGTCTACAGGACAGGAGAGAAGTACCTCTGTATTTTTTAGACCCAGTTAATGTCAGAGGGCAGATTAGGTGGGTTGGTAGGACGAGAGCTGCCATGCATGCGTACACATAGTGAGTGGCCTAAGTGCACATGGTAGGATCTCCACGTCATCAGTTGTGAGGAGCCACTTCTTTTTTTTTTACGTTAATCCAATCACAAACAGCACATTTCCCTGTTCACCTTACTACAATAAGTGTCCTATTACGAGTACACCCAGTGGATAGTATGAGGTCACAATCAAGGTCACGCATCATTGTGTGATTAATGTAGCAAGAGCATTCCATAAGCTGTTTACTGCATCATTTTACTATACTACATACTTCTTGTGGTGTAGAAATCCCACAGGAAGGAATTGAATATTAATGACAAATGATGTATGTAGCAGCAGCAGTAGCAGTAGCACATATAACAACTAACTCAAGTTAGTATATACTCACTGATAGAAGTCTGTAAATGAACACCTTTGGGAAGGGAGGGGGAAGGAAGGGGGAGGGAGGGGAGAAGGGAGGGGGAGGGAGGGGGGAGGGAGGGGGGAGGGAGGGGGAAAATGAAGACAGAGGGTAATCCCTACCTCTTGAGAAACCTTATTCTGTTGTACCAACATTTAAACTCCACTCAAATAGACTTGGGATTTCATAATCTGTCTAGTATCCCCCCCCCCCCCCCCCCAAGGTATATGTCTGGGATTGCCACGGACTGTCCCGAGATGTCCCATGTCCCCTATCTGACAACTAGTTTACCCCGTCTGAGGAGCAGCCACAGCCCCTCCCCATCAGTAAAGGAGGTGGAGCCCATGTAGTGATACCAGCCCAGGCAGGGGGGAGGGGGGATCAAGGCAGAAGGTAAATCCCAAACCTTGGGAAAACTTTACTACCACGCATTACCTAATGCATTACATCATGCATTACATAATGTCTAGTGTCTGCTGCAGTCTCACAATACTCAGTGAGACTAGCCATTACATAATGTCTCCTAGGCTGCAGTCACACAGGATGTTCCAACTGACCAGGATGCACTAGGTTCTAGTTGACCAGGATGCTGAAGTTTTAAGTTTAGACACACTAGCAGTAGGCGTGCTACATCCTAGTCATATCATCAGTCAGCTCTCACTATAAACAATACACCCATAGCATGCTGACGCAATTCACTTTGACTTTCAAAGTGCTGTTTGTGGTTTCAATGTCATATAGCCCAGCTCAGGTCCCAGGCCTTTCAACGCTATCATCCTCTGCACAATTGATGGGGAAGGCCTGAACCGAGCTGCAAGGCTACACATGAGCAGGTATTCAGAGCACTTCTTCCAACCTGTTTCTTTTGGCCGTCTCTCCAGACTCGAGCCATGGCCTGGTCATCATTGGCGGGGTTCCAGTCCGGGTCAAACATGACCAGCCGATTAGCACCAATCAGATTGAGGCCACACCCACCAGCCTTGCTGCTCAACATAAACACAAAGTCCTGACTCTGCAAATGATAAAATTTCCCATCTCCAAAATACTTTGTCAAATGAGGAAATTGTCACTAGTAAATGTGTCATTGACTATATTTAGCAACATACTATGGGATCATTGAAGCGATCCACTATCTTTGCTCTCTTCTTTATGGACATGGTGCCGTCCAGACGAACATATCCATACCTGTACACGTACATACATATCAACATGTACGTCATACAAATATACATGTACATGTGACTATTAGGGACTAGACATAATACTTATAGATGTACATGACATGTACACATACTTGTACGCTATACAAGTAAACATATACATGTGACTACGTACCTTCTGAGTCGACACAGCTGCTCAAAGAGATCTAGTGTCTGTGTGTAGTTGGAGACCAACACAACCTGCAGCACAGTTGGAGAGAGAGAGAGAGAGAGAGAGAGAGAGAGAGAGAGAGAGAGAGAGAGAGAGAGAGAGAGAGAGAGAGAGAGAGAGAGAGAGAGAGAGAGAGAGAGAGAGAGAGAGACATGTACCTCAATAATATTACTCCAACATACCTACCTTATCATCACTTGTAGACCTAGTGATAGCCAACAGGCAGTCCAACACTAGCATTTTACCTGCACAAATGGATACATACACTTATATATGGAGGGGAGGGGGGAGAGATGTGACTGTGTATGGAGGGGAGAGATGCATGTATGGAGGGGAGGGGGAAATGTGATTATGTATGGAGGGAAGGAGGAGATGTGTATGGAGGGGAGGGGGGAGAGATGTGACTGTGTATGGAGGGGAGAGATGCGTGTATGGAGGGGAGGGGGAAATGTGATTATGTATGGAGGGAAGGAGGAGATGTGTATGGAGGGGAGGGGGGGAGAGATGTGACTGTGTATGGAGGGGAGAGATGCGTGTATGGAGGGGAGGGGGAAATGTGATTATGTATGGAGGGAAGGAGGAGATGTGTATGGAGGGGAGGGGGGGAGAGATGTGACTGTGTATGGAGGGGAGAGATGCGTGTATGGAGGGGAGGGGGAGATGTGACTGTGTATGGAGGGGAGGGGGAGAGATGCGTGTATGGAGGGGAGGGGGAGATGTGACTGTGTATGGAGGGGAGGGGGAGATGTGACTGTGTATGGAGGGGAGGGGAGATGTGACTGTGTATGGAGGGGAGGGGGAGGGGAAGGAGAGATGTGACTGTGTATGGAGGGGAAGGGGATGTGACTGTGTATGCACCAGAAAACTCCGGCTGAAGTTTTTTGGGGTCAAAGTTTGTAGGGAACAACTCCAGAGCTCCTTCAAACCCATCTTCTCCCATCTGTGCCTTCTCATACACCAGACCTGGGTCTGGGGGAGGAGAGGAACACATAGCTAGCAAGACGAGGACCAAGTGACAGACTTCTCACAATTGCAGAGTTTCTTGAGCAGTGTGATAGCTGAAAGTGACGAAGCAGCTGTCTTTCCTTTCCCCTTCTCCCTCCCTCCTCCTCTCATCAGCCTCTGGGCTAGCTGTGACTGTGTGAAGTGCCTATACAGTGAGGACTGCAGAGAAGTCAGCCTACAACACACAACCTGCACAGAAGGAGAAAGTAACATATGATGTGTGTCATTACAGGTAGGTGTACATATATAAGACTGATGAAACCCGAACATTAATCTTTGTCATATATTTGTAGTTACATGAGTGAGAAGCCACATTTGCACATCACACATTCATTGTTGCATTTGCAATGGCCAGTCCAGTAACACACCTGCTCGACTTTGACAGGGAGGTACTTGGTAAGAAGAGCAGCTGTGCGACGAATGATGCATCTGTAAACAGTGATACAAACACCAAAGCACACACAAACAGTAGGTACTGCAAGACAAGCACTCCCAAATTCTCCCTAAAGGTTGTGCTACACCCAGTTGTTAACCCTGAACTGTCTATATTAGTACCATTAACCCTGAACCTACATTCCTACACACAGGTGATTAAGTGCAACACACGTAGTAGGTTCTACAAAAATGACATGACATACTTTAGTAGGTAGTGTGGTAGTGACTGCACTAAAATGAGACATTGACATACTTTAGTACCTTCCCTTTAAACTGAGGGACACTTTCAATGGGTAGGGTACTTTACAAAAATGACACTGGCAGTTGGACCTTACCAACAAAGGGTACTACTCATCTAGACCACTAAATGCCCATTGTGTACTAATTGCTATTGGTCATGATTAAGATTACCCATTGTTGAACTACAGCCCATGATGTAATATTAGAGGAATATGTACATTTTGCTCTATAACTCTTGCAGTTAGACCTTACCAACAAAGGGTACTACTCATCTAGACACTTAACGCCCATTGTGTACTTGGTTGTGATATGAAATTCATTACCCATTGCTGAGTTGAGTGAACTACAGCCAGTGATGTAATATTAGAAGTACATGTACGTGCTCTCTAACTCTTGCACCCTGACTCCTCCACTACTGACCTATTAACAATGGCTGCCAGTTCAGACAGTCTGTCCTTGCCTAGTTGTATGTCTCTGTCACTGGCACATGCATCACGTCCCCTCAAAATGGGAGTCTCAAACCTTCGTTTGAACTCAGTAGTGGTTCCTTGGGTAGGGGGGTGAAAGGGGGGGGTGTAAGAAGGGGAGAGGGATGTGGGAAGGGAGGGAGGTAAGAATGAGAAGGTGGAACAGAGGGAGGTGTCTGCTACACACGACCACCTACCTAGGATGCCTGTATTGACAAAATGGAGGAGGCTAAAATATTCCAGCAGATCATTCTGAATTGGAGTGCCTGATAGCAAGATCCTTCGTGGAGTCTGCAGCTTACTGAGAGCTGTGTACGTTAGGTTCTCACTGTTCTTCAATCGGTGACCCTACCAGGGAGAGGTGAAAACACAGAGGAAGTTGTGACGTGATTTCATCACACACTTCCTCACCTCATCACATATGACCAATCCCACCTTCCCACTGTGCAGTACAGCAGAGTGGAGTCTGAATGTCTCATAGGATATGATGAGGATGGGGGTGGGAGCACGGCGGCCATGTTGGCTCATAAACTGACCTGCGTAGCATACACAGAGACAGCTCCAATAGTCTGATTAAAGTGTTAGATTATTCATTCTAGAAATGAATACACTACCCACTGACAGTACATTCCTTTTACAGACTCCAACTATATATATATGGATGCACACAATATGCACTATATGCACACAAGGTGGTCACCCTGTTACGTAAAATATGGGGGTGGTACGTGTGCACATTGTAGCAGATTCATTGGTAAGTGTGCACATACATTGTGGCATATTCATATGACTGCCATCCCAGTAATGCAGTGTGATATTGTTTGCACATAGCATGAGTTATGATTACCATCACAATACTAGCCTTAATAGGTAGTGTACTTGGATTTTGTTATCTTACTTAGAGAATGGTCTATCTCCTCCTTGGAGCCTGAGTCGATGGCTAGTGGGTGGACTCGACATCCGAGCCATTTCTCAATTTCTTTGTGCCAGTTCTGATGAAGAAGTCACAGTACTAGCCTCACTTGTACAGACATGTGTGCTGGGTACCTTCACTAGACTGGATGGAGTGACTACAATGGCTTTGTCAATCACAGGATTTGCTGCAAGTAGACACACACACACACACACACACACACACACACACACACACACACACACACACACACACACACACACACACACACTAATGACTACTATTGGAGACTCTGAATCACACTTACCATCTGGACCCTGTCTGAGGAGAGTCCACATTAGAGTAATACATTGCAGGGTTTTACCCAATCCCATCTCGTCAGCCATTATGCAGCCGAAGTTTTCTTCAATCCGTTGACCTGTTATTGAGCAGATGAACAATGTAATATAGGGACATACTTCTGAATAAACCGTCGTGAATATTTTGAGTACAAGTGCAGGGTTTAATCCAAGGGGGGGGGGGGCACAGGGGGGCAAATGCCCCCCTCCCCCCCAAGGATTTCAGTTGCCCCCCCCAAGCATATGACACCATCAACAATCCCTCTCCTGCCCTGCCAAATGTGCCCCCCCCCCCCCCCCCCCCCCCAGTTTCTACAATTAATAATTTTGCTCCCTCAAGGACTCATGTCTAGATTAAACCCTGCAAGTGTGTCTTGATTTCAGGGGTTGAAACTACACACACATGGTATTGTGGAGGCAAATGTATCATTCTACTCATCTGTCATAATTGGTGTCCTGATTAGAGGGGTTCCCAGTAGGGACGATGTATACCCACCTGTTGAGGCTGGTATACATGTATATTTTCTAAGCCATTAAGACTGTCGTGTGATTTTTATGTGTCATAATATATGTTTGTGGTTAGTGCTCCTTTTACATATTTTCCTTCATTTCTTCCATCTTTCTTTTTCTTTGCATGTAGTGTACTATACACATATGTACATGTACATTGTATGTGTCTTGATTTCAGGGGTTGAAACTACACACACATGGCATTGGAGAGGCAAATGTATCAACTCATCTGTCTTAATTGGTGTCCTGATTAGAGGGGTTCCCAGTAGGGATGATGACATACCTGTCACGCAGTCCCACATAAACTTGACTCCCTCTCTCTGATGCGGACGTAGCACTTGAGCTAGACGAGGGTCGACCACCACGTGAACGTCCTGCTTTGAACTGGGCAGACAAAGGCATCAATGATGTGTGAGAAGAGTCCATTGTCACTCAATTTAACCTACGGTTTGTTAGCCCCGTACCCAGGCTCAGAACCTTGGTACGATGGTTTGTGTGCAGCTACATGGCTGCATCTTTGAAAGCAATAGTGCTAATGGTACATGTAGCTTTATTACGAGTTGATGGTCAGTTGTTCATGAGCCGTAAGATGACGAGGAGTGTAGAGAACAAGGGCTCCCTCTTCGAAGGGATCGTGTAAGGCTGTCCTCATGCCGTTCCGCCTCATGCCCAGACCTCGAGATAGGTGGGTGGAGCCTGGATACAGTTACATCTAACACAAAATCTGCCTTTTAGTACAGACTTTACTAACCTTTGTAGTTTGGCTTTGGCATTTTATAAGGCTTGGCAAGCAATGTCTTGATCATGTCTTCCTGACATTCAGTAGAACAAACAATACTAGTAAAGTATTGAGATTGTTATTCTACTACACCTACATGACTGATAGATGGCTGTTCACAGCTGCTGTCTTCATCCAGAGTAGAGTTCTGGGGGGTCAGAGGTCTTCTGAGCCCGCCATTATCTACAACTAACTTCTAGAAGAATATAAAATCATTTTGTGTGGTGTTCATGAGATGCGGATAGGACGTAACTCACTTTCGGAGACGGGACTGCGTTCTCGTCATCGTTTGTTCTCTTTAGAATTTGACTTGGGGCACGAGAACGTCTCTGTAATCAAAGGTGGGCATTTATTAGAACTTCACCAGCACATGGAACACATATCACGGGTACAGGCAAGGAACTTACCATTTGTAACCTACTTGGGTGTTGCGGTGCTCGAGTGATCGCGACTCCCTAGCTTTTGAATTTGGAGCCAGAGACGCGTTAGCATAAAATACGCATGCGCAGTTCAGGGAGCTAAGCTCAGCAGTTTGTCTAACTACAGTACACGTGTAAGTTTTCACGTTGAATACTTATTGCATAGGAAGAACTGTGTTTTTACTTCACTTCAGATTTTCATTTGTGGGCTTTCTGGAGGCCTACACAGCAGTGTGTGCAGGAGTTCATAGCAGAATGAGCAGTAGAAAACCAACAAAGCTGTTTGGTGGTCTCTACAGCGATATGCCCGAGGCAGACTGGAAAGACCCTAAACATATCACTTCCAGAGACTCTGTTAAGAGCAATGGTAGCTCCAATACTGAGTGGCCTCCTCGTGAAAGACGTGGGAATCGGATTCCAAAGAATCCGTCTCCTGAATCTTCCACGGGGAAACGCCAGACACTGAAAAGATCTGAGTCCCCAGTTGACAGGTGCAGGAAACGTGACCGGAGTAGAAGTAGGTCACGAAGTACGAGTACCAAAACCAGCAGGAGTTACCGCCATCACTCATCAAGACTTACCAGTGAGAAGGACGATAGACATGACTTACTACGAAAGAGGAGCAGAAGTAGGAGTAGGAGTAGCTCCAGAGGTAAAAGACGACACACATCCCGACATAGGAGTAAGAGTAGCTCGTCAAGTAGGAGCAGTAGTACCTCTACTGCTACAAGTAGAAGTCATTCTATGACCTATAGCACGTCTCCTGATTGTTCAGTATCTACTTCTGGCTGCAGACCTTCTCTCCCACCTCACGAGTTTTGTGAAGAGGATGATGAAGATGACGAGATGGAGGTTCCTCGTCAAAAAATGGAATTTTATTGTGAGGTGTGTGGTATTACAGCAACCACCTTTGATGCTCTCCAAGTGCACTTTGCTGGTGCCAAACACAACAAAAATCTCAGAAAAGTTGGCTATGGTAATAACTTTAAGAGCATGCACGAAGTTCGTGACCCACAACTGAGCAATAAAATCCTACGCTGCCTTTTGTGTGATGTCATTTTGACTGAGGCTGAAGTCAGCATTCACGTAGGATGTACCACACATGTGAAGGCCCTCGAAAGAGCCGAAGACCGCTTTAAAGAAATGGACCCCGACAAATGGTTTGTGGAAGCGACTAAACTCTCTATTAAAACACCCAAAAATGGTTATACCTGCACCTTGTGCAACATCACTCTCCCCAACTTTGAGGGATT
>OZ019953.1:5794752-5850392 GCA_963970385.1 Theonella swinhoei
CTCCCTCCCTCCCTCCCTCCCTCCCTCCCTCCCTCCCTCCCTCCCTCCCTCCCTCCCTCCCTCCCTCCCTCCCTCCCTCCCTCCCTCCCTCCCTCCCTCCCTCCCTCCCTCCCTCCCTCCCTCCCTCCCTCCCTCCCTCCCTCCCTCCCTCCCTCCCTCCCTCCCTCCCTCCCTCCCTCCCTCCCTCCCTCCCTCCCTCCCTCCCTCCCTCCCTCCCTCCCTCCCTCCCTCCCTCCCTCCCTCCCTCCCTCCCTCCCTCCCTCCCTCCCTCCCTCCCTCCCTCCCTCCCTCCCTCCCTCCCTCCCTCCCTCCCTCCCTCCCTCCCTCCCTCCCTCCCTCCCTCCCTCCCTCCCTCCCTCCCTCCCTCCCTCCCTCCCTCCCTCCCTCCCTCCCTCCCTCCCTCCCTCCCTCCCTCCCTCCCTCCCTCCCTCCCTCCCTCCCTCCCTCCCTCCCTCCCTCCCTCCCTCCCTCCCTCCCTCCCTCCCTCCCTCCCTCCCTCCCTCCCTCCCTCCCTCCCTCCCTCCCTCCCTCAGTTGTATGCTGGCTATAGCATGTGACACATTCACACTCCATGTAGTGGACACCGACACAAGGAGAGTAGTGCGTACCTTCACTGGCCATACAAACAGGATTACTGACATGGTAGACTTTCACTTTCAATATCCAGTCTTTATGTTGAGAAATTCATTCTGTCAATTTTTGTTCCATTCCAGGCATTCAGTCCTGATTCCAGGTGGCTGATGACATCATCCATGGACTGCAGTATCAGAACATGGGACATGCCGTCTGGGAGGTGAGAAGGTCACTAGCTGTATAGACAATTAGGAGTCATGTAGCGACTGGTCTTCCAGACTCCTGGACTGCTTTCTGGTTGAGGCTCCACCCACAAGTTTGTCGCTCTCGGCAACCAGTGAATTCCTAGCAACCACTCATGTCGATGATTTGGGTATTTTTCTGTGGTCCAACAAGACTTTATACTCCCCAGTCACTCTGAGACCCCTCCCGGCCAATTTCTCCCCACTTACAGTTGACCTCCCCACTACAAAGGGGGATAGGGATGGAGATGAAGAGGGAGAGGGAGGAGGGGAGGGGGAGAGAGATGAAGATGAGCAGAGTGAAAGTTAGTTCATTATGACACACACACACACACACACACACACACACACACACACACACACACACACACACACACACACACACACACACAGCCTAATGTGCTATTCCCTTTCTCCAGAGATAGAAGACGATGCTGAGAAAGTGGATGATGACCTGAGGGTGGTCCCACTGGAGAAGGGACTTTTAACTCTCTCAACTCTACCCAAGTCTCACTGGAGCAATCTGCAGAACATGGATATCATCAAGGTATGTCAATGGTACCAGGAGTTGGGACATGAAGATGTGTCCCTATTAGAGAGGTGTCCTCATTTCAGAGGGTAGTATGTACAGGCTTCAATGGAGTTGGGACCTGAAGATATGTCCCTATTAGAGAGGTGTCCTCATTTCAGAGGGTGGTATGTACAGGCTTCAATGGAGTTGGGACCTGAAGATGTGTCCCTATTAGAGAGGTGTCCCCATTTCAGAGGGTATTTGTCTCTCCTCCAGAAAAGGAATAAGCCAACAGACCCACCCAAGCAGCTCAAACAAGCACCTTTTTTCCTGCCCACACTTACTGGCCTGGTCCCCAAGTTCATCACTGGAGATAACGAGGGGGACATCCCCGATACAGAATCTGCTGGATCAAAGATTGTCAACCTGGAGAAACTGGAGCCTCTGTCGGAATTTCAGAGGCTACTGGAGGACTGTTCAAGCACAGAAGATTGTAAGATCCATTGACCATTGGAAGACCACCCACCCACCCACCCACCCACCCCTTCCCCCCCTCCCCCTCCCACCCCTCACCCAGATGCTGCTATAATGGAGTTACTGCGTGGCATGTCTCCCTCAGCCATTGACAAAGAGTTCCGCAGTCTTTCAGCAGAGGCAGGAGGTGGCTCAGAGAAACAGCTGCTCTCTCTTTTACAAGCCTTGCTACATCAGCTCAACACCAGACAAGACTATGAGCTCACACAGGCTCACCTTGGACTAGTACTAAAAGTGAGAAGTCTGTTGTCTTCCCCTATTGCTGTCTTCATAACTCTCTGTCTTCATACCTCTCACTCCTGTAGTTCCACTCGAGAACCATTTCACAAAGTTCTAAATTGACTCTGGTTGCCGAGCAACTGCTGGAAGCCCATAAATCGTCGTGGCAACATCTCCATAGAGACTTGAACATGGCAGGCTGTTTGCTTGCCTACTTCAAAAGTGCAACTGTTTAGAAATCAATATAATTATGTTCTCACATATTCACACACAAAGTATATTGAAAGTGAAAGTGTAGCCAAAATAGCCAATGCATGACCAACAGCATGTGTATGTGTACAATGTAGATCGGTTGTTATAAAACTATTACATCATCATTACATCATTAAGTTGCAGGTGGTGGTGCTAAAATGTCACTCAAAGGAAAGAACTGTGAGCTCTACGTCGCCATGGCTACTCTGCTCTTTCAGAGTCTCAGCAGCAAATTGATGAGTTGCTCCCTTCAAATTGATGCCATTAACAGCCAGCAGCTGGTCTCCTTTCTGTAGCCTCCCTCCGACGCACTCCTCTAGGACTCTGTTCACGTATATCGGCTTGTCGAGATGGTTACTGCCAGCTCCGCCTACTATTGTGAAGCCAAGTCCAGACGGACCTTTACGAAGATGGACTAACTTCACCCTGTGTTGTGTGTGTGTGTGTGTGTGTGTGTGTGTGTGTGTGTGTGTGTGTGTAGTATCACAATCAATACATGTACAGTGGAAGAGTGTCCTGATTTAGTGGTGACACACACACACACACACACACACACACTCACTTTCCCTCTCCACTACGATGAGGATTAGGGGGGCTGGGCTGATTTCGCATTGCCCTCCACATTGCCCCCGGCTGGGGGTCGGGTAAATACAACGGAAACGGAGATGGATAAGGTGGAGGATCTCTATTAGGAATGTGCGTCTGAGGTGGATACACACCAGGAGGCTGGGAAAAGTTCTCCATTGCAGTTTGAGGGGTCGAGAAATTCTCACAGTGTTGTACCATCAACACCACCTTTCCCTGGCACGCCTGCAGCAGTTTAAAGACCGTGTCCTGATTGGCTCCCACTGTGCTGGTGTGGTTAATGGCCAGAATCTTGTCTCCGGATTTTATCCGGCCGTCGATGAAGGCCGCTTGGTTCTGGACGACCTCCTGGATGTAGACCCCAGCCTCGTCGGGAGACTCTTGGATTAGTAGGCCTAGCCCTCCACGTGGTGGTTTCACCAGCTCCACTTGTTCTATCTTGGTGGACGGTGAGGGTGGAGGTTCTGAGGAAAGAGAAACAATGGTCACCTCTTTGGACAGGACTAACGGAGAGGTGGGTAGACCAGGGGTGGCAGAAGTAAATTTTGATTGGTCCGGCGTGTGGAATTGTAGCTGGTTGTACAGTAGGGGGAGAAGCACGTGGTTTGGTGTTTGGCGTTTTCATTACTGCAGCCTTCTCCTTTATACTGAGTTTGAGTTCACCAGTTTATCTGGTTTGTGATGTTTGAATCCCACCCGAGGCAGTTTTTTCTTTGAAAAATAACTGACTTGGGCGAGTTGTGTTGTGTTGCCTTGCCTTTCTTTCTTTCTAAGCATCTCATGGATGATTGAGTCATGCACATGCACGTCCTTTAGCAGGTAATATTGGTCCGGTGGCCGCTGGGTCTGCCGGACCTGTTCCCCCACCCCTGTAGAGAAGAGGTATACCTGTATATACCTTGGGGTGGGTCTGGGCTGTGGTCTCGAAGTACAGTGAGATGGATGAAGGGAGTGGGGTGCTGGAGTGCTGCCAGGGCATCCTCACATGTAGCCTCACCGAGTGATACATCATTTACCTGGATAGAGGTACATTCAGGGAGTCCTCAATAGAGAAGTTTTATGTACATACCTCCAGAATTCTGTCTCCAGGACGGAGCCGTCCATCTGTAGCAGCTGGACTACCAGGGATGATACGTTCAATGATGATGTTATGAAGGTAAGTGTCGACTCCACCCACTACAGTCAGCCCAAGAAGCTGAGACCCTTTGAAGATAGTAATCCTACTGCTACGGCCTGGTAGGATAACTGCATTGAGTGGTTGTGGTAAATAATGAATAACTTTAAATTAACGTCCCTATTAGTACAGGCTTCAATGGAGTTGGAACCTAAAGATGTGTCACTATTAGAGAGGTGTCCTCATTTCAGAGGGACTTCCCTCCTACTTACCATTGTGTTTCTCCATCTTCTGGAACCCAATCTCCACTTCTTTCTCTGTCAGTGTGTGTGAGTTACGGCTTCCCACTTCTTTCCCAGTCACATCTGCCTCTGTCCTCCCTCCTCCTCCCCCGCTGGTGTCCCCATGGTCCCCTCCCCCTGCTGCCTGTCTGTCTTTATGCCGGTGTAGGCTGGGGGTGTGTCCACTACCTCCCTCGTAGTCCACACTAACTGGCCGTCGACGAGAAGACTTCAGAGAGGCTTGTGAAGGAGAGAGAGAGAGAGAGAGAGAGAGAGAGAGAGAGAGAGAGAGAGAGAGAGAGAGAGAGAGAGAGAGAGGAGAGAGAGAGAGAGGAGAGGAAGAGAGAGGGAGGAGAGAGGGAGGAAGAGAGAGGGAGGAAGTGGGGGATAACCGAAGTGGGAGAGAGAGGGAGAGAGGGAGAGAGAGAGAGAAATATAAAATATAAGCAAAGAGATTATGCCACAAACTTACTTTCTCTACTTCTCTTCTTTTGTCTTAAACCCTGACTATCTGGAATGTTGGTTCCCCTATTTTTCAAATTTCCCCCTCCGGTCCCCTCGCCCCCCGTAGCTCCCCCACCACGGGAGGTCACTATCAGTTGGACCCACCCCCTTGCCCTCGCCTGCTGAAGAAGGTGCCGGGCCTTCTCCAATGAATACCCCAGTATCTTCTGCCCATCAATCGAGATCAGGTGATCTCCTGGCTGGAGGGTGCCTTCCTATTGGGACAGAGGGGAGGGAGGAGGGAGGGAGGGAGCGATGGTGAGAGAGGAGGGGAGGGAGGGAAGGAGGTAGGCAGGAAGGGAGGGTGGGAGGCAGGCAGGGAGGGAGGGAGGAGGGAGGGAAGGAGGGAGGGAAGGAGGGAGGGGTGGTGAGAGAGGAAGGGAGGGAGGAAGGGAGGGAGGTAGAGAGGGGAAGGTAGAAGGAGGGAGAAAGAGTTCTTAAAAGTGAGCTATTGAATTGAGACTCAGGATTTTCTGATGTCATAATACTTACCTTTTCAGCTGGGCCCCCTGGAGTGATCGAGGAGACAGTGACCATACCATCTTGACCTCCCTCGGCTACATTGAACCCCAGACCCTTCTCATTGTCCCTCTGAAGTTGTACCACCTTCACCTGAGGGAGGCCCTGTGTGATATTCTTCTCAACATTGGACTGTGGGGGAGGGAGGGAGGGAGGGAGGGAGGGAGGGAGGGAGTGAGTGAGGGAGGGAGGGAGGGAGGGAGGGAGGGAGGGAGGGAGGGAGTGAGTGAGGGAGGGAGGGAGGGAGGGAGGGGGAGGGAGGGAGATAATCTTGCTGCATACAGTACATCTAGTCTTGTAGGAACTGTGAAATGTTAGCTACTAGTGCTAGTGGTGACCAGATCTACAACAGTACTTACCGTTCTCTGCACTCCTGCCTGTCTGAGCATCACAAACCGAACGTGAGATGCAGCGTTCCTCAACATCTCCTGCACCTCCTGCTGCGTCATGCCTATCACACAGGTATCGTTGATCTTCAGAATCATGTCTCCCCACATTATCATCTTGGATCTATCGGCCACACCCCCTGACTGTATCCCCATGATTACGATCCCTTGTGGCTCGGTGTGGTCATCGCGGTTTGCAACTATACTCATTCCCAGACCAGCACTTCCTTTCTTGAGCCACACCTCAAAGAGAATACCCTCAACGTTAGGAAATTCCTTCCGCAGGGCCGGATCTTCTTCAACCTCGCGGTCCACCGAATTACGTAACTGCTGCTGCATCACACTCTCGGTGTCGTGGGTCAGGTCACGTGACATGTTACGTAATCGATGTGAATAATCCTGTGATCTATTTTGTGAGTTCGGTGGGCTTTCAGGCTCTGGTGGTTCTTCGACAATTTGCTGTATTCTGCTTGCGGCCGCAGCCGCGGCGGCAGCTGCCTGTGCCTGTTGTTGCTGCCGACGACGGTACACTGTGTAGGGATGGGGAGGATGGCGAGGAGAGCCTCCACTCTGTGACTTATATCGTCTCTCATGGGATGGTTTTGTCACTGTACCAGACTGCAGTTTGATCTCGCTCTGGGCCTTCGTCATGCGTGGCATTGCACTGGTGGGCTGTGCCTGGGTCCCCGGGACTGGAGGCGGAAGAGGTTGGGAGGGGATGAGGGGAGGGGGCTGAGAGGTGGCGGGAGGAGGTTGGGACGGAGGGAGGGTTGGAACGGAGACTGGTCCAGTTTGTGGGAGATTAAAAGGTGTCCCTGGCACCACGTGACGTGGAACGAGGTCGGCATATTGTGGGGGTTCTCTCAAAATCCACGCCACCTGCTGGGGGGCGGGTTGACCCACGGGCAACTGGAGGGAGCCGGGTTGCTGTACCTGCCAGACAACCTGCTGCAGAGGTTGTGCATATGTCTGCTGACCTGCCTGGGACAATTGGTAGTTGAACGGAGACGGCTGCATGGGGGAAATTGTGGCCCCCGGCCCCAGGGGGTAAGAAGTCCATTGAGACATTGGCGGTGGTCCCTGGGGGACCATCTGAGGTTGTATAATAGTTGAATGCTGGGGGGCCATACCCACATTTTGTGCCTGACCTCCAGCTTGTTCGGGGACATTGTGTAAGGGGGCCCCCCCTTGCATGCCTGGCGGGAGAGGCTGATCGGGGAAATGCTGTGATGGTTGGTTCAGGGGAACCGAAGACTTTTCAGATTTCGCTCCGTAGGGGTTCGAAGAAAATCCCTGTGTAAGGGGGGCAGGCAGATACGAAAGAGTCACACCTTCACTTTTAGAAGAAGCCTTTTTCAACATTTTCGTAGCTTTTGCGAGACTAATATTTTCAAGTTTTTCATGGTTGATGGCTAAAATTTGGTCTCCGGCTCGAATGCGACCATCCTTTCTTATAGCCCCCTTCACAGACTTGACCAAGATGTGTTTAGTGTTGCTGTCTTGAGTGAGAGTGAGACCTGGGGTAGGGCGAAGGCAGAAGTCCCGGAGAGTGCTACACATCACACATTAAGTAATGTAGTGGCTCCTCAAAGGGAGACCTCTACCATGATATTACCTTAAGGTGACAATTATTTGCAGGTACATTTTTGTGGATTTAGGATTCTGTGCATTTTACTGGTATCAAATTTTGTTATTACTAGCCATCCTGGGCGGCGCGCATGCGCAGAGATGCTAATAACATTGGTTTACCTCGACCAGATTCTTCCCGTTCGTGCTCCATGAACACATCAGAAGTTACACGAAGGGCGTTTTATGGGATCTACTTACCCCCCCTTGGACCACATCGTTGCCAGCTTTCTCATAGTCCTGCATGTTCGATCACGAGTAATAACACACACACGTGTTTATACTCGCGTCTGTGTGCAGCCCCGATCCAAATTTTACGAGTATTAAATTTTGCGTTCTGGTGCAAATCCGCAGAAATATCAAACTTTAGTACCGCAAAAAATAGTCACCTTAAGGACAATCAGGACACTACTTTGGGCGGGGTCTCATTAAATCAGGACACTACTTTGGGCGGGGTCTCATTAAATCAGGACACTACTTTGGGCGGGGTCTCATTAAATCAGGACACTACTTTGGGCGGGGTCTCATTAAATAAGGACACTACTTTGGGTAGGGTCTCGTGGTACAAATTGTATAAATCCTGTTGTCTCACCGAAGTTAGAGCTGGTTTTAGGGACGTGAATTTCACGAGGGTCATTGTCTAGTTCACTGCTGTGGTCGTAGTCACTCATATCGGGAGACAGGCCATCCTGAATACTGTCCTGGGAACTGGTGTTAGTGACCTGGGACTGGACGGGATGGACCATTGCCCAATCATAAACACACTCAATGTAAATACATATGTACATGTGGCTGTTGTCTGTTTTTCTAACCCTAGTGCCTGTTGGATTTATTTTTTTCTAACCCTAGTGCCTGTTGGATTTAATTTTTTCTAACCCTAGTGCCTGTTGGATTTATTTTTTCTAAGCCTAGTTCCTGTTGGATTTATTTTTTCTAACCCTAGTTCCTGTTGGATTTTTTTCTAACCCTAGTGCCTGTTGGATTTATTTTTTTCTAACCCTAGTGCCTGTTGGATTTATTTTTTTCTAACCCTAGTGCCTGTTGGATTTATTTTTTTCTAACCCTAGTGCCTGTTGGATTTATTTTTTCTAACCCTAGTGCCTGTTGGATTTATTTTTTCTAACCCTAGTGCCTGTTGGATTTATTTTTTCTAACCCTAGTGCCTGTTGGATTTATTTTTTTCTAACCCTAGTGCCTGTTGGATTTATTTTTTCTAACCCTAGTGCCTGTTGGATTTATTTTTTCTAACCCTAGTGCCTGTTGGATTTATTTTTTTCTAACCCTAGTGCCTGTTGGATTTATTTTTTTCTAACCCTAGTGCCTGTTGGATTTATTTTTTCTAACCCTAGTGCCTGTTGGATTTATTTTTTTCTAACCCTAGTGCCTGTTGGATTTATTTTTTCTAACCCTAGTGCCTGTTGGATTTATTTTTTTCTAACCCTAGTGCCTGTTGGATTTATTTTTTTCTAACCCTAGTGCCTGTTGGATTTATTTTTTTCTAACCCTAGTGCCTGTTGGATTTATTTTTCTAACCCTAGTGCCTGTTGTATATTTTTGTGTATATGGGGGTGGGGAGTTGTCTGTGTTACTGGGTTGGGTGCCTTTCTGCCTTTTTTGCTCTTATCTACTAGTGTGCTACACACATGTATTTTCATGTACAGTATGTTGCAGGTTGCTTGTCAGTGTAGAAGAGAAGTAGGCGGGGAAGTAGACAGCCTCTCAAGTGGCATGTGGCCACCTATGTAAACTTATATAATGCACTCTGTTATAGGTTTGTGACTAAATTAATCACAGAGTCCCCTACAACTGCAGTGCACTTGACAACCATCTTGCAAGGCACAGTACATGTACACAATATAGTACACTCTGCATATTATCTTAATTAGTGCTCTAATTAAAGGGGTTTCATTGTAATAGGTTCAGTGTATGGGACATTGTTATTCCCCCAATGATGATCACTATAGAGGTGTTCCACTGTACAGATACTTACATGTGTATAGCCGACAGCAAGATTGGCGGACTTTGATTTCTCCTGAGAGAGGGCCTCAGGAGTCTGGGGGTGCTTTGGGGAGTGACTGCTCTTTGGGGAGCGACGAGTCTTCTTTTTGTTTCCAACAGGTTCAAGTCTCAGGTGAGACCGACGGCTCTTCTTCTCTATCTCCCTCTTGTCTTCAGCTCCGCTGTGATGGGAACTGACTCCAGTGTCGGATTGGGACCCAATCAGTGTGGTATCGGAATAGGACTCCATCTGTGAAGGGTCGTACCCAGTGACAGATCGCTGTGAAGAAGAGGATTCGACAGGGGTAGCGGGGCCATCTCGTGCTAGCTGACCAGACAAGCTCCATTCTCTGACATGTCCATCGATGGAGGAGTCAGGAATGGGAGAATCAGGACCATGGATTTCGGTGAGTGATTCTAGTGACTTCTCCCTTTCTAGATTCTCGCGGGATTGCCTCCAACGCTCTTGATCTTCGGGGGTCACTCGAGTTAATTCTGACAGAGACAGCCCCCTGGGGGGTGAAGAAATTCGGGATAGTTGGAGAGGTGATATGCTCTCCCTTCGATCACTGCTCCCTGTCTCTGTCTTAACATTAGCGCCACTGGACGGTGGTCGAGGGGGGTCACTGGGGGGTACATTTTCTCCAGACCCCTTGGATTTCTTCTCACGGGGATCTGTTTTGGAATACGGTGGGGGAGGTTCATCATCTTCACTTTCAGGTAGTTTCTTTAATTTAAGTTTCCCACCTTCCTTCTCACTCTCTTCTCCCTTGCTACTCTTCTTCTTGACTTTCAAGTCGCCCCCTCCTCTTCCATCTCCTTCATCTCCCCTTCTCTCCTGTGACGAATGTCTCCCTCGCACCGAGTCCCCCGCTGCTCTGCCGCTCTGTTCCAAGTCTTCCAGTCCAGAAAGACTGGAAGACCTCCTCCTGTCTCTGGACTGAAAGAACTGGGGTTCGTCTGAAGGGCCACGGAAGTCATGAGGTGGTGAGGGAAGAGGAGAGAAACTGGAGCAGTCGCTAAGATCAGACTCAGCCAGCACGGGATGGTGGATACACAGTTCCACCATACTACCTTGTGGGATGTTGACCAGCTGCTGAACAGCAAACTGTAGTGGAGAATTGGGCAAAAGTTAGTTGACATCTCCAGTACTGCACAAATGGTCATGTGACTTGTATAAATAGTCATGTGACTTGTATACATGGTCATGTGACTTGTATAGAGTCATGTGACTTATAGAAATGGTCATTTGACTTGTATAGTCATGTGACTTGTAAAAATGGTCATGTGCCTTATAGAAATAGTCATGTGACTTGTAGAAATGGTCATGTGCCTTATAGAAATAGTCATGTGACTTGTAGAAATGGTCATGTAACATGCATTAATAGTCATGTGACATGCATAAATAGTCATGTGACTTGTGGGAATGGTCATGTGAGTGCTGTACCTGCAAAGAAGCATTTCTGACTGAGACCTCGTTCACTGAGACAAGTCTATCTCCGACACGGAGCTGTCCGTCCTGCTCTGCCACGCCCCCTTCCACCAGAGACTGTATTAGAATAATCCGCTCCCCCTCCTGGTGGGGGTCCTGGAAAAGGGGGAAAAAGTTAACACAGGGACCCCAAAGGAGGGCACCAAATTTTCAACTCACTGCAAAATCTAAAATACTGAAGCCCAGTCCTTCCTCTCCTTTGTGGAGTACGACCTGAGTAATGTCTGGTTCCCAGAATCCAGTACCAGGTACTGGGGATAGCACACCCATACTGGAATCAGTGTCTGGACTACCCACCTGTACAGAACACACAACTCCAAAATATTCCCATTCGTTCATTCCCTCATTCCCCATACATGCATATCCATTCTGTCATTCTCATAAACCTATACATACATTCCCATTCCTCACATCTCTGTCAGTGAAGTTGAAAGGGAAAGTGTTGGGATCGTGATAAGCTGAATAATCAAACTTCGTCGGAGATGAAGATGGGTGCAAGAGGGTGGAGCGTCGTCGCTGCCTCCCTCCCTCCTCCCTCCTCACCTCTTCCTCTTCAGCCATCAGCAGCTGCATCTCTCTCTGTTCCTTCTCCTGCTGAAGGAGCTCGTCTTCCAACTCTCGAATATGGCGCTCGTACTCCTCCCTTCGTTGCTAAGGAAGACACACAAACATAGGTTCCATCCTATACTGAAACAGAAACTCAGTAGCCATTACTTCAAATCTAAGTTTCAGTCGCCTCCTCTCCTCGGCATGACGCTCCCTCCAAGACTGCCGCTCGAAGCGACGTGAGATGTCCTTGCCCCCAAACCCACCACTTTCACTTGCAGACGACGCCAGGACATTGGGGGTGTGGCTATCTTGATCATCTGATTCAGCTGCTGTCGAGGTCACTTCAGACTCTGTGCACACACACACACACACACACACACACACACACACACACACACACACACACACAAACGTAAAGTTTAATACCATCATGGCAATTATCAACAAACCTGTGAAGTGGGACTCGCGTTGTTCTTCTCCAGGCCCCTGCCCTTCCCCCTCTCTCTCCCCCTCTCCCTCCCCCTCTCCCTCTCCCTCCCCCTCCCCCTCCCCCTCCCCCTCTCCGTTAACAGACTGAACTCTTCTACAGACAACAATCATGACATTGACTGGGGTCTCCTTGACAACATCAATGGCCTGGTCGTGATCCAGACCAAGCACCTCGGTGCTGTTCACCTGGAATGGAACAGAGGCGGTCCAACTATCACTGCCATAATCACTCTCTACATACAAACACACACCTGCAGAATCTCGTCTCCCCCCATTAAGTCCCCCTGATCCTGAACAGGTCCTTCCTTCACTTTTGTAATGATGTGACGAGTGCTACCCTCCTGAGGAGTACATGAATACATGTAATGGAGCTACCCCTCTAATTGGGACAGTAGAGGAGACCCCTCTAATTGGGACATAGAGGAGACCCCTCTAATTGGGACATAATATTAGTAGAGGAGACCCCTCTAATTGGGACATAATATTAGTAGAGGAGACCCCTCTTAATTGGGACAGTAGAGGAGACCCCTCTAATTGGGACATAATATTAGTAGAGGAGACCCCTCTAATTGGGACATAATATTAGTAGAGGAGACCCCTCTAATCAGGACATAAAATTAGTAGAGGAGACCCCTCTAATTGGGACATAATATTAGTAGAGGAGACCCCTCTAATTGGGACATATTAGTAGAGGAGACCCCTCTAATTGGGACATAATATTAGTAGAGGAGACCCCTCTAATTGGGACATAATATTAGTAGAGGAGACCCCTCTAATTGGGACATAATATTAGTAGAGGAGACCCCTCTAATTGGGACATAGAGGAGACCCCTCTAATTGGGACATAATATTAGTAGAGGAGACCCCTCTAATTGGGACATATTAGTAGAGGAGACCCCTCTAATTGGGACATAATATTAGTAGAGGAGACCCCTCTAATTGGGACATAATATTAGTAGAGGAGACCCCTCTAATTGGGACATATTAGTAGAGGAGACCCCTCTAATTGGGACATAATATTAGTAGAGGAGACCCCTCTAATTGGGACGTAATATTAGTAGAGGAGACCCCTCTAATCAGGACATAATATTAGTAGAGGAGACCCCTCTAATTGGGACATAATATTAGTAGAGGAGACCCCTCTAATCGGGACATAATATTAGTAGAGGAGACCCCTCTAATCGGGACATAATATTAGTAGAGGAGACCCCTCTAATTGAATTGGGACATAATATTAGTAGAGGAGACTACCCCAACTTACCTGAGGGTCTCCCTTCTCATCCAGTTGAGCAGTACTCTCCATGCATATACCAAGACCTCCTTGGGCACTGGATTTTACTACACGAGCAATCTATGACGGGATGAGGGGAGGGGGAAGGCAGAGAGGGAGAGAGGGAGAGAAAGAGGGAGAGAGGGAGAGAGGGTGAGAGGGAGAGATGGATGGAGAGAGGAAGGAGGGAGGGAGGGAGAGAGGAGGAAGAAAGAGAGGGAGAGTTGGAGGGAGAGGAAAGGAGGAGAGAGGGAGAGATGGAGGGAGAGAGGACAGAGGAAAGAGAGGGAGAGATGGATGGAGAGAGGGAGAGATGGAGGGGGAGAGGAAGGAGGGAGGGAGGGAGAGAGGAGGGAGAAAGAGAGGGAGAGTTGGAGGGAGAGGAAAGGAGGAGAGAGGGAGAGATGGAGGGAGAGAGGAGGGAGGGAGAGAGGGAAGGAGGAGAGAGGGAGAGATGGAGGGAGAGAGGAGGGAGGGAGAGTGATGGATACACATTAGGGTCCTGTATAAAAGCCCTCACCTTTATTTCATAACGTGGTCCCATAACTGCAGTCCATTTCCTGACAAGTTCTATGCTCCCTTCATCAGACACTGACGAGTCAATCAATCCAGGGGCTCCCTTATCTCCTCTGGTCAGAGGTTGATCTACTGGAGCTTCTTCCTCTGATTCTGATTGGGTGTTTCCATGGAAATTCTGCTGTTCATTACGTAATCGATCTAACAAAAACAATATCCATATGTGACTTATTAATAGTACAAGTATCACTCCTGACAAACCTGCATCTCTTCCTTGACCCTCTTTCTCATCTTCCCCTTTAATTTCCCTCGGGGGGCTCAATTCTCCCCGGGGGGTCGGTCTACCAAACACAAGCCTAACTGGGTTCCCACAGTTTCTGAGAACGGCAGCTGCTTCCATGTTTTCCAGCCCTCGGAGACTGTGGCCGTCCACCTTAAGAATGCGATCATTGACCTTTGCCCTCCCATCTTTCCCCACCGCACCAAGTGTGTTAATGGATGTGATGTAGAGTCCTCGGAGTTCATCTGTGGATTATGGCGACAGAAATGGAGTCAGGAAGAAAGGCGACAAGGAACCATATCGATCGGGACAAGGGGCTACAAGGAACCACATCAATCGGGACAAGATGCTACAATGAACCACATCAATTGGGACAAGAGGCTACAGGGAACCACATCAATCAGGACAAGATGCTACAATGAACCACATCAATTGGGACAAGAGGCTACAGGGAACCACATCAATCGGGACAAGAGGCTACAAGGAACCACATCAATCGGGACAAGATGCTACAATGAACCACATCAATTGGGACAAGATGCTACAATGAACCACATCAATCGGGACAAGATGCTACAATGAACCACATCAATTGGGACAAGAGGCTACAGGGAACCACATCAATCGGGACAAGATGCTACAATGAACCACATCAATTGGGACAAGATGCTACAATGAACCACATCAATTGGGACAAGAGGCTACAGGGAACCACATCAATCGGGACAAGATGATACAATGAACCACATCAATTGGGACAAGATGCTACAATGAACCACATCAATTGGGACAAGAGGCTACAAGGAACCACATCAATCGGGACAAGAGGCTACAAGGAACCACATCAATCAGGACAAGATGCTACAATGAACCACATCAATTGGGACAAGAGGCTACAAGGAACCACATCAATCGGGACAAGAGGCTACAAGGAGCCACATCAATTGGGACAAGAGGCTACAAGGAACCATATCAATCGGGACAAGAGGCTACAAGGAACCACATCAATTGGGACAAGATTAGTTCATTAAATAGACAGCACTTGCTGTACTGATAACTATATTTGTAGCCCCTGAAATCAGGATGTGTGCCTTACTAATCAGGACACACTTACAATCAGGACACCCTGTCACAACCAGGAGAAAGACACTCCCCCCAACACTAACCTCCACTGACTTCATTGACCAGTCCAGCTATAGTGATCCCCAGACCATGGTCTTGTTTGTAGAGCTCCACTTCAAACTCCTCCAGTTCATCCCCAGAGGACTGAAGGGAGGGAGGGAGGGAGGGAGGGAGGGAGGGAGGGAGAGAGGAAGGGAGGGAGGGAGGGAGGGAGGGAAAGTTGACTTTCTCTGTGGAGTAAGACCAGCTGCTCATTCTACTTACATCCATGACTTCAGGTACGACTTCTGCATCCTCCGGCCTCTCTCCCCCTCTCTCGGTATGGGCAACAACCAATCGGATCACTTGCCCTCTCTCTTCCAACGAGTGGAGTTTAGCAGCGACGTCCTCACATTTCATGTGAATAACACTCTCCTCGTTGATCTGCAGCAACTTGTCTCCCTCAGACAGACGGCCATCCTACAACCATTACATGAGAAGATGCATGACTAGGTGAGACTTATCCAATTAGAGGGACACCTCAGGCAATGTGTACTCACCTTTCTTGCTGCTCCGTGTTCCACAAGAGACGATACTATCGTTCCTCCGTGAACATGGGGACCCACCGATATTCCAATACCTTCCTCTCCACTCACTAGCTGTACCGTTCGAATCTGCTGCCTCAGTGGCTTTAATAAAAGACAGAGAAAGGAGGGAGAGACAGTTAGGAATACACAGCTGAGAGTTCACATATCTAACAGTGCAAGTACCACAATACACATTGCCTAGAATGGAAGTGTTGTAGGTTCAAATTCCACCCGGGGCAGCCAATTCTTCTTTGAAAAATGACTACTTTGGGAGAATTGTGTTGTCTTTCTGTTGTGTTGTGTTGTGTTGTGTTGCTCAGTATCTCTTGGGGTGATTTGGTCACATACACATACCTGGCCTGAGTCTGGACTGTAGACGGTAGTTCCACCTGGAGAGCTGGGACTTGACGTGGGGAGAGTGTGAGGTGTGATAGTGAGAGGGGGTGGAGGTTGTGACATGGGTGGCGGTGCTGCTGGGGATGGTTGAACATTGTGATGGTGAGTTGGGGAGGGTGGGTGGTGGGAATGGGCAGAGGGGGAGGGGGGAGGGTGTGATGTCAATGTCAGAGGGTGAGAAGAGGGAGGGGATGAAGGTGCCAGGGTGAAATCTTGTTCCCGGATACAGGTGAGTTGGACAACACCTCGAACGGCCTGGAGGAGACGGACGGCTTCACTGTGAGAGGTGTGTTCTAGAGAGACTCCATTGATGGCTGTAATGATATCGTTTGGTCTTAGACAACCATCACTGGAGGAGGGAGGGAGGGAGGGAGGGGGGAGGGAGGGGGGAGGAAGGGAGGGAGGGAGGGAGGGAGGGAGGGAGGGAGGAAGGGAGGGAGGGAGGGAGGGAAATATGCTAATCACATTCATAATCCAATGATACATTAGCAGTGATAGGTATGACCTCATCACCCCTGCACTCTAAACAGTGGTGAAAGATTCTTCCCATTCCTCCAGTTCAATGGACTGTTGTATTGGCACCCGGAGCATGTGTGGGGTGGACAAATGAAGGCAATGTACCACAGTACAGCTGCTTGAACTCTTAAATAGAGATACTCAATTGGATACTGCACATACCACCCTCTGAAATGAGGACACCTCTCTAATAGGGACACATCTTCAGGTCCCAACTCCATTGAAGCCTGTACATACCACCCTCTAAAATGAGGACACCTCTCTAATAGGGACACATCTTCAGGTCCCAACTCCATTGAAGCCTGTACATACCACCCACTGAAATGAGGACACCTCTCTAATAGGGACACATCTTCAGGTCCCAACTCCATTGAAGCCTGTACATACCATCCTCTGAAATGAGGACACATCTCTAATAGGGACACATCTTTAGTTAAAGACTTACCGTTCAGCTAGCCCCCCTGGACTCAAACATTGCACAACTAGACCCCCTTCTCCCCCGTCTCTGCTTTGCACCCTGAACCCCAGACCGTCACTTCCCTTTTCAAGCATCAATTGAAAATGCAGTACTGTATTTCCAGTATTATCGATATCAACCTGGGGGGCCATGAGGGGTGGTGGTATGGGGGTCCGGTCAAAATTGAGGGGGTCAAATTCAGGGGAATTTAGTATGTTTTCAAATGTTGCCTTGTGGCGGGGGGAGTTGATGTGGAGGTGGTCGTAGTGAGGAGGGGGAGCAGGTGGGGGGTGACGTCGTGCCTCTGTGGTGAGGGTGAGAGGTGCAGAGGTGAGGTAGGAATTAGTGGCCCCCTGGGAGGTGGGGGAGGGGGGGTAGTGCAGGTGGGCAGGTTGAGGACCATTGTTGGGACCTTCGTTGGAATATTTCCCATTCCATTCCGGAATCAGTTTCGGACTGAGAACACGCAGCGGTGCCGAGAAGAGATCTTTGTCCATTTCTGGTCTGTTCAGCCCCAGACCATAGGAATGGGACTCAGACGACAAATGCCCATTTGAGGTGGAATGGCCTCGGGACAAACCCTCCACTGGAGGTGACAACCGTTCTATGAGAGTATTGGTACTGTTGGAGAGATTACGGACCCGTGGTCCAAACTCACCACTTGTATCATGATCGGGAGGAGGGATAGAACCTGTACCTCCTGCCGGGAGCTCCCTCGGTGTACTGTGGTCAGTCCCATTAGTGAGTTGGGAAGATTTCATCTCAACAGTTGGCTCTAGGGGGGTGTGGTCGGTGGCGTAGGTCACCCTCAGTCTAGGGTCCTGTATCCGAGCTGACTCCGATCCACTCTGAGATTTGGTGTGCGTGTGTCTCAAAGGAGACGGAGTAGCTGTGGCTACAGAAGAAGAGATCATCTCATTACGTCGCACTGCTCCATGAGACTCATGTGGTGGGTGCGATTTCTTTGCAGCTGTGGAGGACTGAGGTATGACTGCATTTCTTAGAGCCTTCAGAGATTTCCTGCGGGCAAGACGACGACGCTGTATCTCACTGCTTGTGAGTTCATTAGCAATGACTTCTGCCGAGGGTTCAGTTGAGAGAAATTCTTGCGAAGCTTGAAAAATCTCCTCCCTGTCTTCCTGTGAGACTTCTCCTCTGAGGAACTGGTGGAAGATGGGACTGGAGACTATTTGACGAACGTATTCAAATTCTTCGTCGTGTGCATCATTACCAGCTCTGTGAAGACGGCTCTGATACTGGTCCAACACTTGCATGAGTTGAACTGAGGAGGGGGGGAGGGAGAGGGGAGGAAAGAGAGAGGGGAGGGAGAAAAAGAGAAGGAGAGAGGGTGGTGGATAGGCAGTCTAGATAGCTACTAAGACAAGGTAAGCAGCTGCTATTCGCGGGAGTAGTGACAGAGTAGGACGCGGCAATACACGGCTATCAAACACAACTCTACTAAATGATGTCATTCTTCTTACCAGAATCCAACGCCATTTTGGCACCGTCTTTCGTCAAACGAGGCCTCGTTTACGGTCACACTATGTAACTAGACTCCAGCATTGACGGTTCCCTTGGCTCTCTCCACTCCACAGGCACAGAGTATGTCTTATCACACGTACATGTATTCATGAAAGCTAGTGCCCATGCAGAACGTAAATAATATGATGACGTCATTGGAATGTTATGGCCGAAGAATGTGTGGAATGCCATCAATTACAATTACGTAATGTGTACTTAAAATTAGAAAACTGTTCGGCCCACACTGTGGATGTGAAGAGGACACGTCAGTCTCTGTTTCGCGCCGTCACTGTCAGCTAGAGCGGGTAACGGCTAAATAAGCTTCCCTCGAAGACTGTGTCCATAATTCAGACAAGATAAAGTTGATAGCAGAGACAGAGAAACGATGACAGTTGGTGTTGTGTTGTTGCTGTGTTGCACCCTGATAGCGCCCCTGGCGCATGCGTGTGAGTATATACTGCAACTGCTTTGAGTGTCTACTGTGTGTATAATGTGTCTGTGGACTGTACAGGGGGCAGTAGTGGTGACAAGGATCGTATCCTCTTGAGGGAGGTGACTGCACTGACTCTAGAGCAAGGCAAAATGACAAGTGGACGAAGATCATCTCCTGTACAGCAGGTGGGGGATAGCTTGTGGAGCCCCTTTAATTCGGACACCTAATTAGGACACCTCAATAATGCCATCCAATATCAGGACAACTTATTAATCAGGACGTTTCCGTCTGTTCCATGAGTTTAATCTCAAGTATGCTTCCTCCACTTTTCCTCCACTGGCACAGCTCAAGTGTGTTGGTGGTAGTGCTGGATGTTCCTACAGCATGCAGCCTCGTGTGGTACAATGTCACAACAGAGGGTTTGATGGGTATGATGTTCAGGTAAGGCATACATGTGACTGTAGTGTGATATACATGTGACTGTAGTGTGCTGTACATGTGACTGTAGTGTGATATACATGTGACTGTAGTGTGATATACGTGTGATTGTAGTGTGATATACATGTGACTGTAGTGTGCTGTACATGTGACTGTAGTGTGATATACATGTGACTGTAGTGTGCTGTACATGTGACTGTAGTGTGATATACATGTGATATACATGTGACTGGTGTGTATGTGCAGTGGGAGTGTAAGGCTGAGTTGGACTCCAAGTACCAGTTTGGGAGACTACAGGTATCGTGTGAGGGGTATGAGTACCCTGATGACCCCTACGTATTGAGAGGATCATGTGGGGTGAGAGAGATAGTGATGATGGAGAGTGGGGGGGTCAGACTGAGGCTATCTGTTCTCCCCTCCCCTGCAGTTAGAGTACGAATTAGACCTCACTCATCATGGAGAGAGCAACCATCACAAGAGTTATCACCATGACAACTACCATGGTGATTATCACTACTCTGCTCCCCCCAACTACCATCATCGTGGAGGCTGGAGCTGGGGAGGATTGATAACCATGGTGGTTTTGGGATTCATCTTGTACAAACTATTGAAGGCCTGTATGGCTGCTGGTAGTAGGTTAGTCACATATATACATGGGGAATACAGCATTGTGAGTGAGTGATAACCTACCGAGCTGGCTTTACGTTTGTGTGTAGCACACAGCACCTCCGGGTCCCGTAAGAAGTACAATGTATGCAGCTTATACACAGGGGATGGTTGGTCAGTCTGTAGAACCACACCAATGGGCTCAGTCCACTAACCCAATCGTGTGGAATGAACAGTGTGTTCATTTCTACAAGAGTGTGTGACATATATTCACAATTTTTACCACAGGCAAGGAATGGCCACTGGTTCTTATGCAGGTAATGATGTGCACAACAGTTGCATGTGGTGTAGGCAGTCATGATGTGATATTGTTTCCCTATAGGATCTCAGGACTACTCTTCCCCACCCCCTACACAGACGGGGGGCACTGGTGGGGGCTGGGGCGGATTTTGGACAGGTGCGGCCACTGGGGGAGCACTCGGTTATCTCTTTGGTAACCGTGGAGGCAGAGGATAGTGAGTTAAACCCTTCTCTCTCCCTCCATTCCTTATCCTGTACCCTCTGTGTATAGTGGCTATGGTGGCTATGGTGGCTATGGGCCATCTTGGGGTAGTGGCTATTCCACTGGCTACCGCTCCGGCTGGGGTTCTTCTGGCTGGGGGTCCTCGGGGTGGAGCACCCCTCGGCCACGCTCTGGGGGCTTTGGAGGGGGCGGTGGAGGATCTCGTACATCATCTGGTGAGTCCTTTGACAGGGATTTCCAGGAAGTAGGTGGGGGGGGGCAAATTGGGACATACAAGAATAGAGGAGGGCAGGAGTTGAGTGAGGCCTAGCTTGAGGAGTGGAGGGTGGAGAATTACCCCTCCCCAGAAGACCCTGCTATTATGGAGAGCATAGCCTGATGTATGTTTAGTGATGCTGTCTTCTCTTATTCAGGATTCGGTGGGACCAGCAGGAGATGAGGATTCAGTGAACACAGACAGGACTAACTACATACATTGTACATACACATACAGGATTCTCATTTTCACTCACAGTTAGCCATTGGACCCCATACTAGAATAACACTTGAGAGATAGAACAGTGATTTTAATATGCATATCCTACGTACAGGCTAATCAGTATGATCTAGATCTTACAATGAAAAAAAAATATTTTTGTGCCTGTTACAGATTGTAATCCAACAATTGAAGAAAAATGCATGAAATAATTGCTGGCTGTTTTCTCTAGAGCTACTCCCATCACATGTAGCTACAGTCCATCGGAAATGCCAAACTTATGAGTCTCTGCAAATGTGAAAAGATGTTTTGAATGATGTCAACTATATATACAGTGGAACCTCTCTAATCCGGACACCCTTGAGACAGAGAAAATGTCCTGATTAGTGAGGTGTCCTGATTTCAGGGGTTAAATTGTACACAAACATGGTATTTGGGACAGCAAAAAGTGTCCTGTTCATCGAGGTGTCCTCATTTCAGGGTGTCCTGATTAGAGGGGTTCCATTGTACCCCATACACTGAGTGTTGTGTGCTCACCCTAAACTGGTGGTGGTGGCAGGTGGTGGGGCAGCCGGAGACATGTTGATGGAGATGGGTTTCTTGTAGAGAGCCGACCTCTGTTGGCTGAGGAAGGAGGCATGGGGAGCCACCAGGCGGTCCTGGGAGTACTTGCGATGCATCATGAGCCCCTGTGAGGGAGAGAGAACGGTCAACATCTTGGAAGTGTCTTCATCTCCCACATTATCATGTGTGTGATGTCACAAAAACAATGACACTGAAAGTAAATCTCACCATTTCATACCACGCAGACACTACCAGCTTCTCCTCTCTCTCCCACGACAGTCTGTCTTGCATGTACTCCCTCTACAAGAGGTCCGTGGGGAGAGAGAGAGTCATCACACACAGTGGTGTAGGTGACAGTCATCTTACCTCTACTCGTTCAATAGTCTTTTCTTTCTCTTTCAACTGACTCCTCAAGCTCTGAATCTGTGGAAAAGCATCACAAGATCACACACCTTCCACCACATCTGTCTAGTTCAGTGGTCACCTCCAGACTGTCCTCAGCAGCTCTCGATTTCCCCTCTCCAAACCCCTCAATGATCTTCTTCGCCTTGTTGAGGTACTTCTTGTACTTCTCAATTTCAGCATCTTTGACTTTACGCACTTCTTCCAGACTGCTAGCCTGGGACCCTGGAGAAAGGAGGAAGAACCATAGTCCATGGGACAGTCTCACTCTATTAGGTGTCCTCATTTCAGGGGTCTTTCACCTGATTAGACTCTACATGCACTGGACTAACTTGACTCTTGAGCCACAGCCTCCAGTTGTGAGATCCTCTGCTGTTTCTCCTGGAGTTGCTTTCGAAGTGCCACTACTGTCTTCTCTTCCCCTCCCCCCTCTCTCCCTCCCCCTCCCGTCCCTCTTGCCACGGGTCCCTGTTCATAACTTGTGTTCTTGACTGTACCCTCCCTCCCTCCTTCTCTCGTGACAGTGTCACTCTCTGCTAGGCGTCGCTGTAAGATCTCGTTCTCCTTCTCCAGCCTCACCATCTTCTCCCTCATCTCTGGAGTGAACACCTCGTTTAGTGAGGCTCCAATATCGGGGTGGTCCAATGACCCCGGAGTAGGGGGTTCCATGTTCCACCCAGCTAGTGAGGGGGCCACTGGAGGGGGCAAGGGGAGCCAATATCTGAGGGTATTGAGAACCCCTTCAATGATGCTCACCCAGTGAAGTAGGGGTTCCTGGAACATGCATTTCCTTTTCTCTCTTCAGTTGCTGTGGAGAGAGAGGGGGAGGGGAGAGGGAGAGAGAGAGGGAGAGAGGGGGGGGGAGGGGGAGGGGGAGGGGGATAGAGGGAGAGAAAGAGGGGAGTGAGAGAGAGATGAGGGGTGAGTTGTAACGTTGAACTTACAGCCACTTCCAGTCTCATTGATTCAATTATCTGATGACTCTCCTCGGCATCTTGTGTTACCTACAGAGAGCAGGGTGAAGATGAGTATATTCACAGACTAGTCTACACTCCTACCTCTAAGCAGCGGAGTTTCTCCTGTGCCAGCTCATTCTCTAGTTGAAGCTGTTTTTCTTTCTGCATATCAATCTGACTGCGGAGTCCACTCAACCGCCGCAGCTCCTAAGTCACAAGACCATCACATGACAGTCACATGACCATCACATGACCAGGGCCGGAGCAGCTCCACAAAGGGTGGTAGGGCAACTGCAATGCGGGCTAAAGGACGCGCATGCGCGCGTACGACGTGTTTACCACACCCAAAGGGCATTACGCGGCCGCGGCGTACCAAAGCATTGGCGGGCTTACTTTGCGTGACTGCGAAAGGAGCTAGCCTACTTCACTATCTCGGATAAAAATTATAGCACACGTCATTTCCTGTATGGACCACCAAAAAGTGGTAGGGCAAATGCCCTACCTGCCCCACCGTCTCCGCCGGCCCTGATGACAGTTACATGACCGTCACACCTCAATACCAGAGGACTTGGCCTCCCCAACCTACCTCCTCCAGATCAAGGTTCTGCTGCATGTAGGTCATATTCTTGTCATTCATGGCCTTCAACTGCTTCTTCATCTCTTGAACATCCTCTGAAAGGATCATAAAGAACTTTAACTTCAGTCTAAATTTTCAAACCCACTTTACCTAACTTCTTCTTGTATTGGTGGATAACACTCTCATAATTTTTCTGGAACGGAACAAATTAGACATTCAAACGATGGTAGGCATCTGTAACTGTTATGTAACTAACCACTTTACTTTCCATGTACTTCATTTCTTCTAACGAGTCTCTAAGTATAGGGATCTCCTCATTCTCGAGCTGGAGATCACGGTTCTGGGGAGAGAGGCCATATCTTGGTAATTAGTGTTTATATTAAAGGGGCAGTACCTTCTGGATGAGCTCAGTCATCTGGGTGTCCAGATCCTGGACTTTGTGATGGAGTTCATCACGTTCTGAAGTGTAGTACAGAAGGAAAGGGGCTTCCACATGTACACATACACATACAACAGGGTTTATTTCAGAAAACTTGACAAGGGGGGGGCAACGGTACATACGAGAAATCTTGGGGGGGGGGGGCAACATGAAAACATGTGTGGCTATATATGAGGAGCCACATTTTTTGAAACCTGTGACTTAAGGGGGGCAAAATTTTTTAAGGACCCCCCAAAAACCCCTGTACAATGTACTTCAGTTGTGTACCTGTTTCAAGTCTAAGTTTCTCTGATTTGACCAAGTCCAGCTGTCTTTGTATCTGCTGCAGCTTGGCAGTACCAGTAACTCTGTGAGGGACACACACACACACACACACACACACACACACACACACACACACACACACACACACACACACACACAGACTGTAGAAGCGACCTGACCTATATTTAGTAACAGGCTAAATATAGATACATGTTCCACTAACTTACCCTGCAGAGCTCTTGGCAGTGGCCAGCTCATCCTTCACCCTCTCTAGCTCCACTACCAACTCTCCCCTCTCCTCCTGTACCACTCGTAGCTGTGCAGTGGCGTCATGGTTACTCTGTAGTAACTGATCTCGTTCCACCTGCAACTGGTGGAGCTGCTGTACGGAGTGTTTGTGTTCCTCTTCGAGCTCCTTGTAGGCTTCTCCCATTATCATACGAGGAGACTGCTTGGAGATCAGCTACCGTATGAGAGTAGTAGTTGAGAGTGATTGTGACACTTGTACTCTGAACTATTGAACCCTGACCTCTTGAATAGCTCCCATGATGACATGTTGGGAGTCTTCTTGCATTGCCATGATGTCTTGTATATAGGCTGAGGGAGGGGGGAGGGAGGGAGGGAGGGAGGGAGGGAGGGAGGGAGGGAGGGAGGGAGGGAGGGAGAGGAGGGAGAGAGGAGGGAGAGAGGGAGAGAGGGAGGGAGGGAGGAAGGGAGGGAGGGAGAGTGTACACCACACAGGTGAGGCCAGTAAAGGACTAACTCTCTTTCTGTTCACAGTTGATAGCTATTCCTAGGACCAGCTGCAAGAGCCTAGCCATGTCAGGTTTACTGTTCCCATTAGCTGAATGGAGGAAAAAGTGGACTGGGAGAATGGGAGAATGGGAGAATGGGTGTCTCACCAATAAGAGTGAGGTCTGGGTGACTGAAGTCCCCCAGTGACAGATGGAGAACAGAGTCGTAGTAATCCAAGATAGTCTTATTGATCTTCTTCAAGTTATTCAGCTGAAATTGTAGAGACTTACATATTAGTAATATTGCACGTGTGCAGAGCCTTCACCACACCTTCAGTCTCCAGTTTCCAGCTGTGTCTGAAATGATCTTCTCCTTCCACTGCTCGGTGAACGTGGCAGGCGCTAGCTGCCCTAGACATTGAGCTATGGTCAGGCCATCGTCGAGTGACGTGCCATCAAATGTATGTGTTCCTCCAAGCGCCAGACAACTACGGAGCTGCGCAGACAGTAGAGTGGACGGGTTCATAGAGATGAGGTACAAATTTGGGACCGTGAAACTCACCCATGTGACTAAGCTGTCGTGCAGCTCCTCTACAGTATAGTTGACTGGTTCTGCCGAGGTAGGAGTTATTGGCGTGGACATAGCGAGTCGATCTATGGCGTTTTTTCAAATTTCTTGTAGCTATGCTTACCTATAAATAGAAATTGTTTTCCGTTGTGTTGTTAATAGGTTCACTGTTGAGCTGGGCAGAGGGACGAGGGAGATGAGACCCGGTGTGCTTGTTCTTTTTGTTCTGGGCATACGCTTGTATGGGTATTGCCTGGCAGAGGAGGATGCTGGCGAGGTGGTATTGTTTGGCGCAAACGAAGACTCGTGCACACACTACTGTGCCGGGACCTATCCAGAGCACACCTATCCTAACGTGAGCCCTGCTAGACTCTGAACTACATGACTGTCTAATACTTGTACATGCGCAGCCAGAAGATCACTCTGCCTGTACGCGAGGCTGTCGGCTGGCACACATGGACGCGCTCATAGCCTGGCCGTTCAAGCCGGACACTGATTCGTGCCATTCCAGTGAGAATTGATAGTGTGTGTGTGTGTATGTACTTGTGTTATCACTCGGGCGTCTCTCTTTCATAGCCTGCGATGAGGCGTATCATGGTAATAGCCGTCACCTCTTCGCCTGCCAAACGGGCTGTAACGTGACCACTATAGACCAACAGATTGCCAACAGAGACCAAATTTACCCCGTACAGACCAATACCAGTGAAGTCAGCTTTGTCTTCGAACTCCTTGCGACAATTAAACACCAATTGAGCCCTCAGTTCATGGTGGTGAACACTGAATTGGATCAGTTGACACAGCACGCTGAAAATATGTATCAATATCTCCCCTGTAGTGAAGTAACTTCTTTTGTGTTGATAGAAGATAATGTGAGTTATTACACACTCATTACTACTATTTATGAAGGATTCCTCCCACATATACATGTAATTTGACCTACTTCTACTGTGACATAATATGCTTGACTGATAATATAGTCCATAATAGCTGGCAACCACTAACTACTGGCCTGACTTCACTTTCCTTATATAGTCTGTAATACCTAGTACCCACTAACTATTGCTTACCACAGCTGTATGTAGTACTGAAGAATTTGTAGTAAATGCTAGGTAGGGTTTTTTTCAGCTTGTGGGGGGAATCAGGACCACCTGAAATTGAGGGGGGGGGGGGCTAGCCTTGTATTGAGACTGTCCTGTGTTGAATTGATCATAGCCCATCTCAGGGGGGCAAAGGCACTTTCAGGGAGGGGGGAGGTGAATTGCCCCTCTTGCTCCCCTTTCTCCTAAAAAAACACCCTGATAGGGATATGAGTACTATATCTAGCCCCATTGAAAACCATATAACGAGGAAATTCATATTCCGTTTCTATTTGCTTGTATGTGTTCTTCCTGTGTAGGGTGAGTCCATGCAGATTAAGTATGGGTACAACTCTGATGAATGTGAGTTAAGCTCAAAGGTGATGTGTACACTAAATACACTGCAATGATTTTTTTCCCTCTTCACTATAGCACTTGTGAACTCTAAAGTGGATTACATGTACGTGGGGGAGGAAGAGCCCTATTCCTCTGATACTACCACATACCGTTTCTCTTGTCCATGGAAGACTAAACATTTTGCGGCAGCTGGGAGATTATTGTTGTTTGTAGCCATTGGACTGATTGCAGTGGCTCTGTTTGCCTGCTGCTGCGCCAGCCTCATGCCAGAGGAAGAAGATAAAAACACAACAGAGGGAGAGGTAAGCTTACTTGAACCCGTCCTCTCTGTTGAGTTGATGATACCTCTTACGCAGAAGCAGTGTTCACAGGTGGAATTTTGTGGCGATAAAGTATACATTGCGACACAATTGAAGAGTCCAGTGACCTTTTCTCCTGGTTACCCTCAGCCTGTACCTTATTATGGAGAAAAGAAAAGCATTATCTTTTAACTTCTGAGCACACTCCAAACTTATGCATATTGTATAGTCAAATGTTTGTATAGACCTCTGCACTCCAAGAACATGATTGTGTCACGTATTGGTCATTGCGCATGCGTGACACGTGCTTGCGTTTTGCTAATTATTGCGCACTCCAAGATGGACAAGCCGCGATATGCAAAGGTGGAGTGGACTGTATATTTACTGGTACCTAACACTACAAGAACCAAAATCTAACATCTATAAATTAGGTAATCAAAATTATTGGTCGTACGGGATCACAAGGACAGTGTACGCAGGTAAGGTAGACTTACAGTGCTTCCCCGTGTATGGCTGTGTGATGGGGGTGCAGGTTCGTGTGGAGTTTCTGGATGATGGAAGGACTATTATCAGAAATGTGAAAGGGCCGGTTCGTGAGGGAGATGTACTGTGCTTGCTGGAGTCTGAGAGAGAGGCCAGGAGACTGCGATGACAGTGAGTGGCATGGAACATAACTCCATCTATAGTGCTGACTTTACTCTCTCCCTCCCCCCCCTCCCTCCCTCCCTCCCTCCCTCCCTCCCTCCCTCCCTCCCTCCCTCCCTCTCTCTCTCTCTCTCTCTCTCTCTCTCCCTCCCTCCCTCCCTCCTTCCCTCTCTCTCTCCACACACTCACAGGTCACATGATAGAAGTTAATACCTTCCACCATCTCATTCTGTACACATGACATTGTATGATGTTTCACCTCCTGACTATTATAGAAATAACTTGATCGTATGTATAATTGTACAAGCAAGGTCTTCACATGATGACAATGTGGGTATCAATGAGATAAGATCATACAAGCACAATGCGTAGGTGATGTCATAATGATGTCATAGTGGACCACCATGTCTGTGGATTTGGTGGGAATAGAAGTAGAGTCGTGCTAGTCCACGGTGTACATTCTTTACAGCGTAGGTCACACCAGCTGGTATACGGACCTGCATGTCCACAGAGAGGTCAAACTGTTGTCTGTTGACTAAGAACTGTGCTCTTCCCTTCAACACAAAGAAGAGCTGGAAAAGAGACACTACACGTAACACCCTCAGAGATACCACTGTGAGATGGCACAACATACCACTTCATGAGAGGTAGACTTGCTTCTCTCCTTCTCCCCCAAGTACCTAAATCACAGAAAATGGAGTTTCTATCTAGGGGTACTTTCAAGGTGCATGAATACCCATGTATATCAGCAAGCAACCCATGGCACCGAAGGCTGGTACATAACTTTCAAACAGTTATCAAAGGCTCGAGAGTCATGTGTTAGTGCAGCAGGTTTCTTACTGCTGACTCTAATTGTTAGATTAGAACTTTGCAAGTGGTTCACAGTTCCAACACTTAACACACAAACTCACTCCCGGTCACCCAACCTCTGTTCCAGTCAGTGTCATACAGAGGTCAGTACACAGTTTACCTCAGTTCCATTAAGCCACAGGTTGTGGAAGGGCTGGAATAGAGTTTTGTGATGATCAGATCGTCAAAATGGCTTGCTGTCTCTCCTTCGCCATTTATCCTATCACACGAAGAGGAGTGTGTGACTATGTCTGGAAGAGAGAGGGAGGAAGGTCTGGAGCAACAAGAGGAGCAGTAAAGGATCACTCACCAAGTTGTTCTGCAATGCCATCTTTGTCAGTGAGGATAAGCTGTGGAGGCATCCAACCATCCTCTTTTCTGTTAGAAGGAGCTGCCCACAGCAACAGGGCAGCAATAAACTTGCTATATATCAGGGACTGCGAAGGGCTTACCTTTTCCCTTATGTGATGGTCTTTTGCTAGTTTTGTCTAATGGTACCAACACACCTCTTAAAGTTACACCTGTACGTACACCAGGAGCAACTGGAAATCACCTATAGGCGTTTACACTATTCTCATACCAGAACGCCTTCTTTCATACTCCAGTTCTTCATTCCGCCAATGCTGGACTGGAGCCAATCTTGTTCTCTTGCTCCTCCGTACACCGGGTGTCTTGGTGTCCTGATGCTGGACAGTGTACCGTCTGTACCTCCGCCCCCCCAGACTCCTCACAAGGTTAGCCTCGTCGTCTTCCTCGGACGATGAGAGGAACATAGCCCCACCACTCTGCATTCCCTCGTCTTCCTCCGTAGGCAACGACACCCTCAGTTTCTTGGAAGCTGGAGTAGACTCTTCCCTCTTCTCTCCCTCATCCTCCTCTTGGTCTAGATCTGACTTGGTGTTCTTCCTGGTTCGTTTGTTCTGGATCCAGGGTGGAGTCAGTTTCGCTGACCGGGAAGAACGCTTGTTTGAGCGAGGGATTTTCCCCTGAACCTCTCCAGACTCACTGCCCTGTCTCTTGGGATCAGTAGAGGAAACCAACCCCTCGTCATCTGAGGAAACCCCTACATTTTGAGAAGCAGAATCACTTCTCCCTGTACTCTTCTCACTACCACTACCATCCTCAGACTCTCCATGATGCAAGCTGTGAACGGTAGAGTCCAATTCTCTAGGTCTCTGTTGTCGTTTCCTGGTTGGAGCCACAACATGGCTAGTGCTTTGGTCTGATGCACCGGACTTGCCAGATCGCGTCAAGCGACGCAGAGAGTGCGGACTCTTCTCAGAGATCATCTTGTGCATGCTCAGCTCATCGGGTACGAACCACTGCTCCTGGCTGGACATACCCTCCACTTGAATGGATCTTCTCTGGACTTCAGATTTGGGAGCTTTTCCAGTTCCCTTTGCAGATTTTACTTTCCGTTGTTTGTCATTTCCTGCTGTCACGTCTCCCTTATTCTCCTGCTGCTGAGTGGTCTTGTTTTTCTTCATCGACGCAGCCTTTCTCAAGATACTCTTCCTCCTCGGAGAGTACAGTCGGGACTTTGTGTGAGAGTAATCTTCCTCGTCAGAGGGAACATAGTCATACACTCCACTACTGCTTCCTCCAGTGTCAGACTCCGCTATCACAGCGTTCTCTTGGCTGCCAGTGGCTGCAGTCACTAGAGGGTTGGGTGGGGGCAACTCAGGAGAGCCAAGATTAGTCGTGTGGGGATTAAATGCAACCGACTTTCGAGACGATTTGTGCTTCTCTTTCTTGGTCGATATTGTAGTAGCACGACTTCCTGACTTTTTAGTATTAGACTTGCTCTTGTCAGCAGGCTGGTGGCTGTCACTAGTTGACTGAAGAGCCATCGGTACCTCCTCCTCGTCTGTTGATTCTTCACACAGGTGGTCACCTGGTACCCCACTGGGGTCAAGAGAGTGAGCTGGTTTCTGTCCACCTCTACTCCTCCTTGACTGTGTCAGCTGGCCAAGTCCCATCAGACGTGGCACACGAATGCTTGGTTCCAGTAGAGTCATCAGCTCCTGATCCTCCTCCTCCGCACCCCCATCCTCACTGTCACTCTCGAGGGAACGAACAACAGACTTAGACTTCCTACCAGAGACCTTCTGCACAGTTGATCTTCCACTGATGCTGCGTTTCCCACCACCTTTGACCTTAGTACTGGTCTTCTTTGGATGGGAAGAGCTATCCTTGTCCCTCAATACCGAGCCGTTAGCTCCTCCCACAATGGTCGTCTTGTACCGATCCTCTCCATCCGTTTCTGAGCCGTCTACTGTCGCAACATCCTCTCCAGTGGTCACAGTAGTGGCTGTTTCAGTACGAGGGAGATTGAAGGTCCTGCGAACATTCTTTCCTCGTCCTCCAGCTGCCAATGCAGTAAGAGTGTGGTGTTCACTGACATCTTGTCTCCTCCGCTCGTCATCACTGGGACTAGCACTAAATGTCAACCTACAACAGAAGACAGACAAAAATCAACAACTACAAAATACTGTGATCTTGACTTACCTCACGGGACCTAGTTTGAAGGTGTCTCTAAGAGGAGAGGTTTCAGCAGGTGCTTCTGGAGAGTAGAGATTATTACTAGCCACTCTCCCCTCCCCCCCTTTCCCTCCCTCTCCCACTAGTCTCTCTTCCTCTGTAGACGTTGTGTTATCCTCCGGTGCACTTTCTCTCTCCTCGTCCGCCACCTCATTCACAGTTTCTCTTTTCTTTGTTGTTTCAGCTGCAGTATTCCTCTGAGATACAGCAGACTTTCGAGGCCTCCCCCGTTTGGAGGTTGTTACCTTCTTTTTCTCTCGATTTCTCCCACCTCCTTCTCTATCTGACCCACTCTCAGTGGCTTGATGGTCAGATCCTGCGTGACCAGGTGCTTGTGTCGAGTCTACGGCAGTTGTCACAACAGCTGCTTCTTCAGTATCAGTGGCACTGTGGCTACTACCACGATCGTCCTTAGTGAAGAAGACACAAGTGGACTCCATATTGTACACTGTACCACTATCTCTGAGACTTACTGAATCACTGGCTATTCCTTGTTGTCTGAGCGACCTCCTCTGGACTTGCTGGGTAGACATTCTCTGTCCTCTCACTCTTTGTTTCTGAGATGGTTTGTTTCTCAGTTCTCTTTCCTTGATTATTTCTCTCTCAGCCTCCCTCTGTCGTGCTTTCTCAACCTCAGCCTTTCTTGCTTCTTCCTCCCTCCGCCTTCTCTCCCTCTCCTGTTCCCTCACCCTTCTCTTTGCCTCTCTCTCTTGCTCCTCTCTACGCTTCTCCTCTTCTACATCTGTCTCCTCACCACTCCCACTCTCTGCAACACAACCATCACACATGAAACACTATTCTCATCCCACCCACATCAGGGTTGCATACACGATTTTTTTATGAGGGGGAGATGTGTTAGTGCAGCTTCTAGGGGGGTCTGGGGGCATGTCCCCCTAAGAAAATATTTGTATTCTACATTGTATGAGATGGATTGTTACACACCCGGATGTTGACAAGCTGGTAAAATGCTGTGCATGTTTTGACCTAATTCTGGTGGGGGGGGACTCAAGCTGGGGGGAGATATCCCAGTGTGCCCCCCAGGAGCAACCTTGCACATCAATTTGGAGGCAACTTCATTAGTCAAAAAAGGCCAATTCCAAGTTCTGTGGCTGGACACACAAAACCTATTATGCCTTCAGCCAGTTGGCAATAAACCAAGTAAATAGCTGCCTGTCATTCCAGTAACAGAATCTTGGGTGCATTGGAATGGGACCCTCACCATTACTGCTCTGGTTTAAATCCTCATCCACTTCTTTTAGATACTGCTCGATTGGCTCAAAGCCTTTACTGTCCCGTGGAAGAGATTTTCTCTTTCGTACCATCCTACACACAAACACATTCTGTCACACAGAGAAGGTGTACACTGGTGGTAGGTGAGAGAGAAGGGGTGGGGGGAGGCACTATCCCTATCTACTGCTGCTCAATAACTCACCCAATGTAGAGGTCGGCATTTCCGACCCGATTTCTTATCCTGGCCTTCGCATCCATTCTGTAGCGCCTGTTGGAAACGTGAGTGTTTACAGTGTTTCCAAATAATGAACACCAACAAATAAATTCTGGCAAAGAGCGTGCTCCCATGGAGCTGAAAGAAACAGCGGTTGCAAATCAAATAGTACATTTTTCACCTTTAAAACTGCTTTCTTTTTCCTCCTGGGTTTTTCACACTCTCAACAAGTTGACCGCCAAAACCAGCTCACTGGCTCCGCCCCACTTCAAAAAACTACTGCGCATGCGTATTTATATTATAGGCCTAGCTAGCATGGCTTCGAGAGCTTTGAGTTTGGTGCGTCGTGGTGTTCGTGGAGCGTGGCTACTTCCTCGGAGGAGCTATGTTAATGGAGAGAACGTGATTCCCCTGACTTTCTCCTCGCCTAACTTGGTAAGAACTTAGCCCAAACCTTCTCTGGGTGCGCTCGAAATAGAATCAAACCCTCCGCAGACCTTCTACGACAATGTGTCCGTCAAGCAAATAGACGTGAGGTCAACCACGGGAGCATTTGGCATCCTTCCCCATCACGTTCCCTCTATTGCTGTGCTGCAACCAGGCCTTGTGAAGGTGTATGAGTCCGACAAGACCCAAAACTACTTTGGTGAGTGCTCCATAGCATGAGGCTGGTCTCTTCGTTCATCTGTGTGTTACAGCCAGCAGTGGTACAGTCACTATTAATGCCGATGGAACGGTTCAGATTTTGGCAGAAGAGGCCTTCCCTCTAGACATGCTGGATTTACAGGTGCACATCACATGTCTGTCACATGATCTGGATTCTAACGCTAGTCCCATAATGTTTGCAGGAAGCTCGACAGGGTCTTGAGAAATGCAAGCAGAAACGATCATCAGCTTCCAGTGATGCAGAACGTGCCGAGGCAGACATCGGCATAGAACTGTATGAAGCTCTGATTAAGGCACTAGAATGATTACCAGCTGCTATATATATACTGTGTAGTAAAGCTCTGTCTGTAATGTATATGTCATATTTACGGTATATTTCATGCACTTCAGTTCTGTAAACCTATGTAAGAGGAATGTGTCTTGGCCCAGGGTCATTCCCATTGAATTCATTGGATGTAAATATAGAAACTGGTGGTGTTGATGTAGTTCAACACTGTTGGGATATCTGTAAGCTATACTTTTCTGGCAATGGAAACAGAAAGCTGAGTATGTTGTGGTTGCAGAGCAGGAGGGCTTACATACAACAGATTGTCCCTGCAATTTTCACCTCTATACATATATACACCCTGTATTCATACACAATATATGAGCCTGCAACCTACCCAGCCCTGCCCATTCATTCCTTCATAACTTGCCAAGTTATCAATCTTCACACAGTGTTCTCCTGCCCCAATAGGCCTCATGTAATCACTGGACGTTGTAGTGAACTTTTGTATAACATGATCTCCCATTTGATATCCAATAGCAGTGGGCACAAGGCCAGACGTGTCAAGGTGCAGATCATATCATCGCTAGGTAATAGGACCCTTCTCTGAAGAACGTATCAGACAAGCTCAATATCACTTGCGGCCACTTCAAATATCACTCTTATGTTTAGTACCATTGTGGTTTGTGGGGAGCCTTGCAAGGGATGCCAGTAATGAAAGGGATCAATGATGAGTGTCTCTGGTGTCATTCAATGCCACATGAGAGAGGTTTTCCTGCACTTGTGTGTACAGAGTTCGACCCATTAGCTAATAAGAACCCACTACAACACCATATTTGGACATACCTTTGGTCTTGGTTTATTTTGAGGTTTTGCTCCACTGGCCTCCCCCCCCCTCCCTACCCACAGTTCATTGCCTCCACACTCTGAGAGAGAGAATTGTGGTTATGTAGGTGGGGACACATCTTTAGTGCTGCAGTTTCAAGTCTTTTTTACAGCTGTTAGCCTTTGCACTCCCGTGTACTATTATGCCTCTTCACATCCAATTAAGTACAGCTACTGTGGGATATAACACAGCTTCTCGAGATTCTGTGTTGGCTATCATGTGTGACAAAAATGTCCAGATGCTATTGATGACTTTGTAGTAGCCCCACCTCTCTAGAAGTGATCATTCAGTGTTATATTCACTTGAGAAAATCCCATCTTACATGTAAATAAAAGCCCTAGCAACATTATCAACAAGACATTGTCCCAGTGATCCTCATTACAAACAAGGCTATATTTGTTATGTACTCTGAATCCCACCTGGTGCAGTTGTCAATGAGGAGTATTATATTTCACTGTCTCAGAGATTGGAGTGTTTACACTGTTAGTTAACATCTAAGGGTGGCCAAATGTAGGCAGCAGTGTACACAGAGACTCCTTTGTGTGTTGGCATCACAGAGGAAAGCTTTGCAACTAGTGGGTGGGCTCACACTGTCATTACAATGTACTGTCATGGGAGTGCGACAGTAAGTCTGTGTGTGGTGTAATAGTAAGAGTTATAGCAGTCCACAGATGTTTGATCACCATGTAATGCACATATTGTAGATTAAAAATATATACATTCCTAGCCATTTATGTAATGACAAGGTGTACCTTTATTTCCTTAATTGTCTACTAAGGTGATGTTTACAGATTCATCTACTATATGCTCTCATTCTTCAAGAATACTACATATTATCACACAGATGATGTGCCATATGTTGCTTCCCATGTTGCTTCCTATTTCCTAGTCAGGAAATGCTTCTATCCGTAGTGGATGAAGTTTTATGTGGTTTCCTACTATCAACTCACAACCACTAAACCTAGAACGAACTAAATTGTGTCATATTTCCAGTTGTGAGTATGTTCCTGTGAGTATTTCTTTTTGTGAGACCTGCTGGTTTCTAGACACTATAGTAATACCACTCACTGCCTGTGGGCTCTGACTTCAGCACATAAATGTTTACTACTTCTATAAAGCTTGTGAAAAAATCTTTGGTATTTTTAATTTTCAATATTTCAAGTGTATACATTCCCTGACGACACAAACAGGATACTCATAACATTTCTCTACATCTGTTCTAATTGTGCACTGTATGGTGGTGTACCATTACTGCTGTAAACAGCTATGCATTGTCAGCTTGATGTGTGCCACGTACATTCCAGATTAGGCCGTGTAATCCAACAAGTCTGCCCTAGTTTCCAACTATCAAAGTATTTGCATGAAAAGGGCACCACAACCGCACCTCTGGAGTTTACGCATGCGCAGAACATAACAGCGGTAAGCGTAGGAGGCGCAGTCTTATATAAAAGTGGCCAGTACCAGACAACTATAGAGACCGTGAATGGACTGCCATATAATCTTTCAAGTGTTCATTTTATACAGAACAAAGCCACTACAATAGGAGCAGAGTATGAAAGTCTGCCTTACAATAGTCACATTGTTCCTGTGCTCGCTACCCTCTACGCGTCCCGCACCGTTTCCAGGTGAGCTCGACCCCACTAATATAATGCAAACGCGAATATAATACCTACTCATCTTGTAGTAGTCCATCCACCTTTTCAGCACATGTTCTCACCATGATGGTGTATACAGTTACATGTATGTAACGAATATTATTGCAGATAAGTTTGCAGCAGAGTCAGTAACGGTGTTTCCGTCGAGAATTGGCCATCATGGCGAGCATGTTTCATTTAATCTCCTCTCTTCTGATATAAGTGATGATGATGAACACAACACACAACATTACTTTAAACTGGAGGCTTTCGGGAGGCATTTCGTACTTAATGTATCAGACAGTGCTCCGTTCATCTCCAGCCGCCATGCAGTGGAATATCACAGGGATGGTCAGGTGACAAGAGTTAGGACGAGTCTCCCTAGTAGCACTGGGTGCCACCTTAGTGGAACAGCTCACGAAGTGGATGATGCTGGTCACAAAGTGGATAAAGGATGGGTGGCAGTTAGCAACTGCAGAGGACTGGTAAGAACTTCAATACTAGTATATTACTGCTACTAATGAAGCAAAGTCTATAACTTACTGGGCTGCCATGTAAAATGTATATGATCAACTGATTCACAGTATATACATACATATCAGCACCTATGAATTAGCAGAGTGAACTGTGTCACTGTTTGGTTTCTATTGTTCACTTCCAAGCATCTTTTATAATGGCTGCTATTGTACAGACAGTGGCAAGCCTTCAATACCACTGCCCATTATTCCATAATATACTGTTCACTTAGTCAAGCACATACCAACCTACCTTCAATTAGACTGTAATTTGTATGTATGTCTGTATTCATTCCAGCATGGAGCTATTGCCACATCGTCTGGCTACTTGTACATAGAGCCAATGGGAGTTGTACCAGCTGACCCTCACACACACGCACACCAGCACATCGTATATAGACAGTCTTCTGAACTGAGGGAAAATGGCCACTGTGCATATGGTAAGTTAATTGTGAGTCTGTAGAATTAAACAATTATTAGTGAAGCTCAGAAATGTCACTGCCAGGCCTAATAGGATTAATATTCATCACAAAAATTCATTTAAAGAGCATTATGATAATACCTCAATATTTAATTGACATTTTAGGCCACACATTTTCCTACAAGAATAGCTGAGGGTAATTAAAAGGAATGTAAACTGCATTCTACATTATGTTGCCCGGGAAATGCTTGTCATGGGGGTGTATATCGAAAACATTGCTATGATAGAATAAGTGTTGTACACACACTCGCTACTCACACACTGTAGCTTGTGACTGCAGTGTGTGTGTCCATCTATTGAGAAGCTGGTGATATTATGTTAAGTGATGTAATCTTCTCAGAGTCAAAGGGAGACAGTGGTAATAGTCCACATGTCCCGTGGCTAGATGAATCCACAATCAGATTAAGTCGCTCTCTGGAAGCAGCCACAACTAGTTCTCAGCACTACTTGGAGGTGGCTGTAGTGGCTGACCGCACTATGGCTGACTATCATGGTATAACTCAGCTGGAGGCTTACCTTTTCACCTTAATGAACATGGTCAGTCCCACAGAATAACCTTAGCCTATCCACATCCTCTGTTGCATCCTCCATTCCTTCCTTTGACCATTCTATCTCACTCACTAGGTATCTCACCTCTATCGACATCCCAGTATTGGCCATGCAATAAACATTGTCCTAGTCCGTACCATCATTCTCGAGTCAGATCAAGTAAGCCATGAATCTGATATGCCAATAATTGTGACAGAAGTTGCTAGATCATTAAACATCACTGGAAACAGTGAGCCTTGATCGGTGTCCTAATGCCCTTTGGGACCACAACCTGTGTGGGATAGAGCAATGAGGTGCCACATTAACTTCCTTCTCTCAACCACAGGCCGGACTCTCCATTACATCCAATGCACTCAATTCCCTAAACAGTTTCTGTACATGGCAATCTTCCAACCCTCCCAGCAGTGGTGCTGGACAAGATGTAACTGTATTAATCACCCGAACAGACATCTGTGAAGGATTTGGCGGCAAGTGTGGCACTTTAGGTCAGCAATACAGCTGTACAGTTTGATCTTGTGTGTGTGTACTGAGAACATAATGAAGGCCTCATGCAAGATGCCAAATATTAGACAACATGGTCACCCAAGGCAGCTATTTTCAAACGAAATTTTCAAAGAAATATTAACCATCTCAGGTGGGATTAAACCCACATCACTCCGTGCTCTAGACCAATTCTCTCTGTTCGTGTGTTAGTCACACTCAAACAAAAAGCAAGTTATTCTCTGTGGGGGTGTTGGTAACAGCCAACTCCACCATTGTCATGTACTGCTACATAGCAGAGCAGTGCCGAGCTCAGGTTACAGCACAGACAACACAATATTAATTTTAACTCTTGGCTAATGGGAGTTTCTGACTAGTTGTGACTAATGAAAACATTTGTTTCAATGATTCCTATACTGTTCAATATGCTTCTCTGTTTTTTTTTATAACCCCTCAAATAATAGGATTTTGAGTGTTTTCTGCTGTACTTCGCCAGCTCTTGCGAAGAACATAATTGTTGGCGGAAGTGGCTGCTGCCAATTCGATAGCTCGGCTATAGAGAGATACATGTAGCTATTGTGTGTGGGTGCATGGGTGGGTGTGGGTGCATGGGTGTGTTTGTGCATGAGCAGCACCTTGAAGTGTATTTCTCTCTATCTGTTGAGCAGGAATTGCAGAGTTCAAAGGAGCCTGCACACCTCAGAAGAGCTGCAGTATTAGTGAGGACATAGGACTGGCCACCGCCTTTACTATTGCTCATGAGATTGGACACAAGTGAGGATGTATCTCAGACAGTCTGTCTCCTACAAGACGGAGCTATACCACACCCTACATGATGGTGACATATCCTCTCCCTCTCCTCCCTCTCCCCCACTCCCCCCCTCTCTCCTCTTCCAGTCTTGGTATACATCATGATGGTGACATGTCTGTGATGTGTGAACCAGATGACCATTACATCATGGCTCCATCCTTTGCACAATCCCGCAACCCTCACTACTGGTCCCACTGCAGTAGACAGCAACTAGCAGAGTTCCTCCAGTAAGTAATTAATGATGATGTAATACACAATAAACAAACATGACGTCATCATTACATCATATTGTGTACTGCAACAGGTCCCCTCAGAGTTCATGTCTCTCCAATGAGCCTCTGACACAGGACAATGGCTCCTCCCTCCTCCCTCTCCCTGGGCTGGACTATACTCCAACCGAACAGTGTCAGCTCCTGCTGGGGGAGCAGGCCTCACACTGTTCCAATAATACGGTGAGTAAAGGGGTCAGTTTTTAACATGCCTGGGGGCCAGCCCCAGGGCTCAATTTTAGCCCACGAGGGGAACAGTAACTCATAAAAATGTAGTGTGTTAATTCTGTTCCATACAATGCATGTATTGTGAATTGGTTTGCAGGATCTGTGCAGTTTGTTATGGTGTCGAGAAAACAACCAATCAGATTGCAACCACCAAAATATCCCACCAGCACCTGGTACTGAGTGTACTCTGACCTCTGGAAGAGGGGGCGTGTGCTATCAGGGATCCTGTGTGGAATACGAGAACCTGAGTCGTCCTGTGGACGGAGGTTGGGGAGAGTGGGGAGAGTGGGAGGAGTGTAGCCTCACATGTGGAATGGGAGTGCAGAGTAGTTCAAGGACCTGTGACTCTCCTGTGTAAGTTACATACCACCCTCTGAAATGAGGACACCTCTGTAATAGGGACACATCTTCAGGTCCCAACTCCATTGAAGCCTGTACATACCACCCTCTGAAATGAGGACACCTCTCTAATAGGGACACATCTTCAGGTCCCAACTCCATTGAAGCCTGTACATACCACCCTCTGAAATGAGGACACCTCTCTAATAGGGACACATCTTCAGGTCCCAACTCCATTGAAGCCTGTACATACCACCCTCTGAAATAAGGACACCTCTCTAATAGGGACACATCTTCAGGTCCCAACTCCATTGAAGCCTGTACATACCACCCTCTGAAATGAGGACACCTCTCTAATAGGGACACATCTTCAGGTCCCAACTCCATTGAAGCCTGTACATACCACCCTCTGAAATGAGGACACCTCTCTAATAGGGACACATCTTCAGGTCCCAACTCCATTGAAGCCTGTACATACCACCCTCTGAAATGAGGACACCTCTAATAGGGACACATCTTCAGGTCCCAACTCCATTGAAGCCTGTACATACCACCCTCTGAAATGAGGACACCTCTCTAATAGGGACACATCTTCAGGTCCCAACTCCATTGAAGCCTGTACATACCACCCTCTGAAATGAGGACACCTCTCTTATAGGGACACCTGTAACTGAAATGAGAGGACTGCCTTATACCTTCTTCCTCTCCACTCCAGCCCGGCCAATGGTGGTCGCTACTGTCTGGGTGTCAGTCAGCGCTACCAGACCTGCAACACCCACTCCTGTCCTGACTCAGGCGACATCAGACAGCAGCTCTGCAAAGAGGAACCACCTCACTCCAGATACAGAGAGTGGCAGGCTCCCACCTTTGGTGAGTTCACCACCAACAGTTACTAAATTGAAAGTGAAAATGATGTGGCTTTCAATGGGATGTATATCCCTACCATACTGTGTGATGGGATGTATATCCCTACCATACTGTGTGATGTTATCCTCACCTCCTGCAATTAACTTTAACTCACATATTTCATACTCTCATATCCCATACCTACATATCCCATACTCACATATCCCATACTCACATATTCCATACTCTCATATCCCATACCTACATATCCCATACTCACATATCCCATACTCATATATTCCATACTCACATATTCCATACTCATATATTCCATACTCACATATTTCATGCACTCACTCCTCCACAGAATACCTATCAAGAAGGGGTCTGGACCAATGTACTCATCACTGTCTCGGAAAGCCTAACGACATATTGTTTACTCTAATGCTCAGTCTACCTGACGGTACTCCTTGTCTCTATTCATCCGATCCACCTCCTGAACACTCCCTGCAGTTATCCACAATCTTTGAGAGCCGTGGGGTGTGTGTGAGTGGTGAGTGTGTGCCTGTGGGGTGTGACAACGTCCTCAATCACATGGCTTCACGTGATGCATGCGGTCTGTGGTGTGGGAACGGCAGTACCTGTGTATCGGTATCCGACACCTACACCATCCCAGGAAACAATACAGTGAACGGTAAGTATTAACACTGAAATATTTCAACTGAGTTAATTACCACCTGCCCCTTTCATTACTAAAGGTAACTACGTTTATCACAAGGCAGTGACTCTTCCACGAGGATCAGGACATATCCAAATCTCAGAACTCCAATCGACAGACAACCTGTACCTTGCAGCCATGACAGACACGGAAAATTTTAACGGTAACTACCGAGTTAAGAACGGAGAGCTTGCAAGTTACTGGTTTGCCGGAGCTAAATGGTGGTACGAGCGGCCAGATGGGGGGATTGAGTGCCTTCGTACAGCTGGAATTCTAAAGGATGATGTCACCATTTTTGCAATCGTTAATGCGATGAATTTAAGTATTCGATACTCGGCAGGGATACCATCCCAGAATGCATCGGATTTCGTGAGGGTTGGTTATGTGTGGAGGGAGGGGGAGTGGGGTGAATGTGACGGTGAGTGTGGGGAGGGGGTGAGGAGAAGGGCAATGGAATGTGTCTTCAGCGACAGTGGCGTGGTGGTCAATGACAGTCATTGTGAAACCGATAGTAAACCTCGAACAGAAGAAGTGTGTCACACAGAAGATGGATGTCGATACCAGTGGAGGATATATCCCTGGACTGAATGTAATGCAGTGTGTGGGGCTGGCGAGATCTCACGCCAAATTGCTTGCATTCTCACTAACAATAATTCATTTGTCAGCAGCCATTACTGTGGAACTGGGAACATCCCTGCCACCTCAGACCAGTGTTACTCTGAACAAGGCTGTGTGTTTGAGTGGCAAGCAGGAGAGTGGAGCGACTGCAGCTCAGCTTGTGGAGTGGGAGAGAGAACGAGAGAGGTGGCGTGTCTCCTCACTAACAATAACACAGATGTGACCTCCGATTACTGTGACTCCTCCACCATCCCTGAGAGGGTCGTACAGTGCTACACAGAGACTGGCTGTGTGTTTGAGTGGCAAGCAGGAGAGTGGAGCCACTGCAGCTCAGCTTGTGGAGTGGGAGAGAGAACGAGAGAGGTGGCGTGTCTCCTCACTAACAATAACACGGATGTGGCCTCCGATCACTGCGACTCCTCCACCATCCCTGAGAGGGTCGTACAATGCTACACAGAGACTGACTGTGTGTTTGAGTGGCAAGTGAGGGAGTGGGGAGACTGCAGTACCTCGTGTGGTCAAGGACACAGGGAGAGGAACGTGTCTTGTATCCTCCCCATCAATGGGACAATCGTGTCTGACATTCACTGTACTAATAAGACTCTTCCTGGTAACAAGTCTTATTGCTATTCTGAAGAAAGCTGTGGATTTGAGTGGAGGGCCTCAGTCTGGAGCAAGTGTACATCTCAGTGTGGTTTAGGGGAGAGAACAAGAAATGTGTCTTGTTTCCTCATAAATAATGCTACTGTAGTTCAGGACAAGTTCTGTGGTCTAGTCAGCAGACCAGTTAGTCAAACAGTCTGCTACAGTGAAGAGGGATGTGTGTATGAGTGGCAGGAGGGAGTCTGGAGCAGCTGTGATGCAGATTGTGGTATGGGGGAGAGAGTGAGAGATGTGTCGTGTGTTCTCACTAACAATGGTACGACTGTTAGTAACAAGTACTGTGAAGCAGACGAGGAGCCAGACTCAATATCAGAGTGCTATGCTGAAGATGGTTGCAAATACGAATGGCAGTATGGGAATTGGACACCTTGTAGCATGGAATGTGGACAGGGATTCAGAACCAGAGAGGTAACCTGTTACCTAACAAACAATAACACAAGAGTCAGCGACCACCGTTGCCCTGGCAACACCACGCCCATTAGTACAACCCAATGCTATTCAGAGAGTGGCTGTGTCTTTGAATGGACCACAGAGCCATGGAGTGAATGCAGTGTCACATGTGGAGAGGGATACAAGACAAGAGACGTGTTGTGTGCAGTCACAAGTAATGACTCAAGAGTGGAGGACCACCACTGCTCTTCTGAAGGGAGACCAGCTGTAAGGACGCCGTGCTATACAGAGCAGGGATGTCAGTTTGTGTGGCACACTACTCCGTGGGGTGTGTGTAACACAGTGTGTGGAGAGGGAGAGAGAAGGAGAAATGTGACCTGCGTCCTCGTTAACAATGCTACAACTGTTGATAAAACGTATTGTGGAATTGAAAGTGAGCCTGTGGAGGTGTCTGTGTGTGGAGAGGAGTGCTTGTTTGAGTGGAGGGCGGGAGAATGGGGAGGATGTGCAAGTGGCTCTTGTGAAGAGGAGGGTAGGAGGTGGAGGGAGGTGGCGTGTGTGCTTGTGAATAACCAATCACTTGTTGATGATAGCTTCTGCAATTTGGGCGGGAAGCCGTCTGTGAGTTCCAGCTGTCCAGCACAGGAGTGCCAATATCGTTGGGTGGTGGGGGGATGGGGTGTGTGTGATGCGGGATGTGGGGAGGGAGTGAGGGTGAGGGAGGTGCACTGTGAGCTGGTGAATGGGAGAGAGGGGAAGAGGAAAGTGGACAGAGGGAGATGTGGCAGTTTAGTCGTACCACACGAGAAAGAAACCTGCTTGGCCGAACCTTGTCTGAACTTCAAATGGAGTGCAGGAAACTGGACCGAGGTCAGTAGAGGCCCCAACACACACACTACAGTGGAACCCCTCTAATCAGGACACCCTGAAATCAGGACACCTCAATGAACAGGACACTTTTAGCTGTCCCAAATGCCATGTTTGTGTACAATTTAACCCCTGAAATCAGGACACCTCACTAATCAGGACACTTTCTTCTGTCCCAAGGGTGTCCGGATTAGAGAGGTTCCACTGTATACCATACACCTCATATGTATGTCCCCTCGGGGATCTCTCCATCATAGTCTGTTATCACTCTGAGTGCATGTTGTTCTCTCTTGCAGTGTGATGCCGAGTGCGGTGAAACTGGGTCCCAGAACCGTACCGTTGTATGCCAGCATAGGAATGGGACCATGGTACTCGATAGCCCCTACTGTACATGGAGTGATATACCAGAAACAGTCAGGAGTTGCCAGGGGCAACCTTGTGTTGAGCCTTGCGTGGACTCTCCTTACAGTGCATGTCAAATTATCGTCAAAGTCAGACTGTGTCGTTATCAATCCTTTTACGATCTGTGTTGTCATAGTTGCAGCTCTGTCAATCCACAAGTCACCCTCCAATGATGTAATCATATATCACTAAAGACCTCACTATATTTTTGTATACACTTCCAAAACAGTGTATAATGATATTCATTACCATTTATGTAACTTATGAGTATTGCGCATGCGCCACTGAACAGTGACGGTCTCCGTTATGTTGGCGACTCGCGGCCTTGTAGAAGCTGCCGTAGTTGGTGCAGTCGTGTTGCTAGTACTGTGGGTCCTGCCACGTGTGAGGAATGTGGTGAGGCAGTATCTGGGGTTCAGGTCGGTCCCCGCCGACCCCGACCAGCATTTTCTACTGGGACACAGCCCGCGAGTGAGTATCAGTAAAGCAGTAACTATATGACTAGCGAGTAGTGTACCTACTGCACGTGCAGTACTTCAACTCAACGGCTAGTTAGCTGGTTCTATATCTATCTAAGTGGGCGTGGCACACTCTGCTACAGATGCTCAGTGATATGGGAGCTGCCCTGGACTGGTTCCATGGTCTCTACCTCAAGAATGGCTGGAAGTCGATCAAGATGGTCATGGGTCCGATGTGGTACATTCTTGTGTGCTTACATCCCGATACCGCCAAGGTTATTCTCAAAGGAGGTCGGTACTCATTCCCCCATTCACCCACTCACCCATTCACCCATTCCAAGTATATTTATGTTCTCTACAGACCCCAAGGCAGACTTGGTATACAAAAACCTTATCCCCTGGCTTGGTAAGTGGACCGGTGGTTGAGGTAGGTGTGTAGTGGCCTCCGTCCTCTCCCCTACAGGTGAGGGTCTGTTAGTGGTTAATGGTTCTCGATGGGCGCGGTCTCGAAGGCTGCTCACTCCTGCATTCCACTTTGACATCCTCAGACCTTATGCACGTGTGTTTGCAGATTGTTCCAACACACTAGTGGTGAGTCTGTACTGGATAGGTTACATGAGGAACAGATAGCCAGAAAGTTTCCTGATTAGTGAGGTATCCTGAATAGTGAAGTGTCCTAATTAGTGAAGTGTCCTGAATAGTGAGGTGTCCTAATTAGTGATTAGTGAGGTGTCCTGATTAGTGAGGTATCCTGAATAGTGAAGTGTCCTAATTAGTGAGGTGTCCTAATTAGTGAGGTGTCCTGATTAGTGAGGTGTCCTGATTAGTGAGGTGTCCTGATGTTGTCATTTAGGTGTGTCCCATTTATTGCAGTGTCCTCATTTGAAGGTGTCCCGTTAGACTCCTCCCCCCATTATTGTCTCCACTATATATATAGTCTCGTACCCAGCCGCCCACCCACAAGGGGAGGAACGTCTGGTAACTATTGAAACATTCCTTGATCCTCAGACTGAAAATGCATCTGTCCAACGAGCGTTCAGATCAGTGATGTAATAGCAAATAAAGTACGTGATGGATGTAATTAGTACTTACTATGAAGTTGTAACTCGGCAGACCTGTGGCTCTCGAAGCTGTTGGAGCATCTATTAGCTAGTTATTCAAACACTACGTTACTAACAGCCAAACGGAGTGTCCGTGAGTGGCAGCATACTCCAAGCACTAGTTGTACTCTGAACTCTTGCACGTGAATTTCAAAATCGCATTACATCATAGGACCAAGGAATGTTTCAATAGTCACCAGGCATTCCTCTCCTTGCGGGTGGGCGGCTGGGTACGAGACTATCCACTATAGTGCACTCTCTTTACTCATTGTTGATACACAATGCAGCCATACCTTATACTCATTCTCACACACACACACACACACACACACACACACACACACACACACACACACACACACACACACACACACACACAGGGAGAGTGGTTGAAGTTGCCGGAGGGTGAGTCTGTAAACGTCGTTCCTTCCATCAGTCTCCACACACTGGATGTCATGCTGTGGTGTACATGTAGCTATGAGAGTAACTGCCAGACTAACAAGTAGGTGACGATGTCGTTATCTGACTCCACCCCTCATGTATGTGGGTGGAGCCTGGCCAGCTAAGACAATGCTCAGTTGCAGTGGTTGAGATAGTTTAAGGTAGTTTTTAATTTTCCAGGACCCACGACCCTTACATAAGTGCTGTGTTTGAACTCTCCACCCTTGCTGTTCGGAGAATATTGTAAGCCCCTCCCCTGAGTCGCCTCCTCCCTCTCTCCATCTCTCTCTACAATATGCACTCCTTAATGGTAGCACACCTCAATCCCTCCCCCACCCCCCCACCCCCAATCCTCCAGGTTTTTCCCTGCTTACTATGACTGGGTGTATGCCTGTACACCTGATGGGTTTAGAAATCGAAGGGCCTGCAGAATTGTTCACGAGTTCTCGCAGAATGTGGTACAGCAGAGAAGGAAAACCTTGCAAGAGATGAAGGTAAGATAACTGTACTCTCATCAGGGGCCCTGATTAGAGGGGCTACTCTTACCCTTGTCCTCTCCTCCGTCCAGCAAAGAGGGGAAGATCCGGTGAAGGGTTCGAGAAGGAAATATCTTGATTTCATTGACATCCTCCTGGAGGCAAGAGTAAGTGTCTACCACATCTCAGTGGTCATGCTAGTGATGATACCATGTCATGTGACGGTCAGGATGACGATGGGCGTGGCCTCACTGATGAAGAGATAAGGGCTGAAGTGGACACCTTCATGTTTGAAGGCCACGACACAACAGCCTCTGGTAAGTTACAGGTAGTCATATGTACATATCACACTTAGTGTGTGTGTGTGTGTGTGTGTGTGTGTGTGTGTGTGTGTGTGTGTGTGTGTGTGTGTGTGTGTGTGTGTGTGTGTGTGTGTGTGTGTGTGTGTGTGTGTGTGTGTGTGTGTGTGTGTGTGTGTGTGTGTGTGTGTGTGTGTGTGTGTGTGTGTGTGTGTGTGTGTGTGTGTGTGTGTGTGTAGGTATCACGTGGACACTGTATAATCTGGCTCGCTATCCTGAGCATCAGGAGAAGTGTAGGCAGGAGGTTGACGCCATCTTTAGTGAGAAAGGAGAAATGGACTGGTAGGGAGAGAGATATAATGCCAATATCTCATTGTGTGATCAAACAGCTCACTGTGTGATCATGTTGTCTGTCCAGGGATGACCTTCGGGGACTGACTTATCTTAGATATTGTATCAAAGAGAGTCTCCGTCTCTGTCCTCCTGTGGCTTCCTACGGACGACAGCTGGCTCAGGACACGGAGATTGATGGTCGCATGTTGCCCGCAGGGACACAGGTAGTGTGTATGTCCTACTCTGTCCATCGCTGCCCCGACATCTGGGAGAATCCAGAGGTGAGTGCAGATTAGTGGGTGGAGTTTCAGTTTCAATATACCTACAACAAACCATGGGATGTCGACTACACATCACACTTTTTGTGTACAGGAGTTCGATCCCCTGAGGTTCACCCCAGAGAACAGCAAGAACAGACATCCTTATGCCCTCATTCCCTTTGCTGCAGGCCCGCGGTAAGTCATAACCCTCTCCTCACTGTTTGCTTTCAATTAACCCCCTCTTTGCCCTTCAAAATTTGAGTTAACCCTCCAACTAAATGTTTTAACTCTTTCTCATCCTCAGGAACTGCATAGGACAGGAGTTTGCACTGAATGAGATGAAGGCCACTGTGGGTCACATCTTGAGACACTTTGAGCTCACCCTTGACCCTGACCGTCCTCCTCAGAAGGATCTTCAACTCATCCTTCGTCCCAAGGATGGGCTTTATTTGAAATTAAAGCACAGAAAATTGTGATTTTCAGCATGTGTATGAGGCACTTTAAAAAGACAATATATTTTAAAGATATGAGACATTTTAATCTATTTTTATAGAATGAGTAATGGTTATGTAATAACACTATGTGGTTTGTGTTCACTATTTTCTCGGCCACAAATGAGATTTCCTGTGGAGGTGGGAGGGGGAGGGGGGGGGGAGGGGAGGCAAGGTGTGGTAAGAGAATAGGAAGCATAATGGCATGTGTGCACACACACACACACACACTCACTTGGACTGTCTACTGGAGTAAGTGTGCGACCGTTCCCCCGACTTCATGTGCACTTTGGACCGAAGCCCACCTCCACCTCTATCCCTACTGTTAGTGGACCGAGGCTGGAACACCACTGGCTGATGAGAAGGCTCTATACAGAGGGTGGTGGGGAGAACCGACACACACATCATCACACAGTACCACATTGCCTTACTCTCGGCAAAGTCTGTATAATTTGTTCCTCGATAGTCAAATGATGTGAACTCTGACACTACCTCCTCCCTCTCCACCTTCAACTCTCTCTCCTCCTTCCCCTCCCCTCTCTCCTCCCCTCCCACCTTTGCTCTCTTCACCTCTCCCTCCTCCTCCTCCTCCTCCCCTCCCTCTTCCCTCTCCACCACCTCCCCCTCCCTATCCACCTTAGGGGGAGATACTTTTCTTCTCTTGTTCCCCTATGATCATTGTCCATGTCATATGGGGGCCTTATTTCAGGAAGACAATGGCCTACCATTTCTCTAACAGAGAGGATTCGTTTCGACTTTAACCCCTTTGCTGCACCAGTTACCTTGGAAACAGTTTCAGGCTCTGGTGTGGTAGTCATGGGAACATCAGAAACAGATGATGTCATCTCAAGTGGGTCAGTTCTGTAGAGTCATACGTGTGAACAGTCAGCCAAGCAGTTGTGGTTTAGAAATATGATATTCATAACTCACTGTGGAGTGACAGCAGATGCAGGACGGGGCAAGGAAACTTGTGGTACCACCTGTGGCCCAGCCTCCATGAACTACAGAGAATCGAGAAAAAGAAACACACACAATCCACTCCTTCTCTCCCTCCACCTCTCACGTCAGCCGCAGCACACCGATACCTGTGCCAGTACGTCTGGGAAGGAGGTCTCGATCTGTTGCAGCTGCTCCCTCACCTTCCGGCTCACCTCAGGACACACCCACTAAGGGACACACCCACAAACACATTACAACACTATCTACATGCCTTCCTACCATACACATGTTTAGAAAATAAAAACCAGTAGAAAATGGAGTTATATGTGTTCAGCTTTACCTCCACAGCAGAGAGAGACGGAGAGGCTGTCTCTACAGGTGGTCCCCTGGGTTTCATGTAACGTACTTCATGGACACCACTCACTGGTCGGTGGGTAGAGGAGTGAATATTGTATACTGCTATCAGTTGGTGGGTGTGGTCTCACTGACCTGTGTTGGTAGTGATAGGTGGGGTTGTGGGGACAGTGGGAGGGTGTGAGGATGTGAGTGTGATAAGAGGTGGGCCAGGGGGAGGGGCTTGAGGAGGAGGAGCTAACTTGGGAGGCTGGAGAGGAGACAAGAAAGTAAGCCAATTCTACACCCATCATCTGCTCCGTACCTCACTGGTGACAGCTGTTTGCCTGGCTTCCTGGACTAACATGAAGACCTCTTGCAGCTGTTGTCTGAGGAGGGTAGGTATGGGGGTACAGCAGGCCAGGACTCCCTGAGCCTCTCGAGGCAGCTGCTCAGATATCTGGAACAGCATGTGGTTGGGAAGGACATAGCTGTGTGTGTGTGTGTGTGTGTGTGTGTGTGTGTGTGTGTGTGTGTGTGTGTGTGTGTGTGTGTGTGTGTGTGTGAGAGAGAGAGAGAGAGAGAGAGAGAGAGAGAGAGAGAGAGAGAGAGAGAGAGAGAGAGAGAGAGAGAGAGAGCGCTCTACATGTACACACCATTACACTGCTCTACATGTACACACCATTACACTACACACCAAACCTCACCCATGGCTCTCATCTTCTTCTCTGGCCACACTATCTCTCCACCCATAGAGCAGCTTCAAACAGTGCAGCTAAAGGCAAATACAGTAGAGACATACCACATGCTATTCACATGAGAGTCACATGATAGTCACATGACACACCTGCTGAGAGTTAAAGTTCCGTTTGTGTTTGTAATAAAGTTTGAGGTAACCATCATCACTGTACACTGGCTTCTCATACACCTTCAGACAGACATCTCGGCTCAGGTTGAGGGTCGTCTGAAGCAGGTTCTGGTGGTTAGTCTTTCGACGAAGCAGCTCATTACGCATTCGGTCGTAGATGTAGAGTAGATAGTGGGTGTCTTCTCGGGCGTATTTCTCCATCACTGCTGGGAGTGGTCTGCGTGAGGGAGTGGGAAAGTGAGTGAGGGGAGGAGTGGAGGGGGGTGGGGGAGTGGGAGAATAAGGGCAGGAGTGGGAGAGTGAGTAAGGTGGGGAGGTGTGGGGGTGTGAGGAGTGAGAAAGTGAGCAAGATGGGGGGGGGAGTGGGGGTATGAGGAGTGGGAGAGTGAGTAAGGTGGGGAGGAGTGGGGGGAGGGGCTCCACCTTATTCTCCAGTCGGCCAGCTGGTACTGCTTGTCTGCCTCGACTCCACAGCAATATTGGAGGAGAAATGCGAGGGAGAACTTGGGGAGCCGGAGGACCCGACTGGCCTGACCGGTATCAAACAGGTTTACCACATACAGCCCAAAGTCCCGTTGTAACCACTGGATGTCCCAGTCTGCTCCATGCATCACCTGACATCACATGACCCATCATAATACAGTCATGTGATGATCACATGATCACCTTGACAATGGAGGGGTTAGTGAAGTGGTCCAGGAGACGGTACATGTAGTGCCGCAGTTCCAGAGTGTCGATGATGTAATCATGATGTCGTGTGGATATTTGCATGAGGCATACAAACCCTTGAAAAGACCTGTAGGAGTGGTGCTGGGAGAGAGGGGAGGAGGGAGAGGGGGAAGGGAGAGGAGGGAGAGAGGGAAGGGAGAGGAGGAGAGGGGGAGGGGAGGAGGGAGAGAGAGGAGAGGGGAGGGGAGTAAGGGAGGACACACGAAAGGGACTAGCTCTACCTCCAGGTCAATGGCAAACTCATGGCAGCTCGCTAACTCTGTCACCAGCTGGTCCAGTTGGCCCTCAGTGGAGATGAATGTGTAGGGCACCTCTTCAAGACTACCTGGAGCCTATGACATCACAATATGACATCAGCTATCACTTAATCCATGATGTCATCGTTACATCACAGTACCTGACCTGTGGCTCTCTAAGCTGTAGTTGCTCATCAGTTGGCTCAAAGTTTTCCAATTCATATCGATATGGATGATTGTATCTGTAGCATCGATATAGTTAGTTCTGACACTAGGAACTGTCCTAATTAGTGAAGTGTCCTGAGGGTTAAATGTCCTAATTAGTGAGGTGTCCTGATGTTAGGGGTTAAATATGGGATATAATTATCGAGGGGTCCTCATTTCAGGGGTCGAGAAGGGAGGGGTCTGAATGTAGGGCACCAATTGACAGACTGACTTCTGCTTCAAGAGGGCCCACTCCTTGCTGTTGGCTATGAGGGCATTCAGAGACAGAGGATTCTGCAGCCGCTGGTACACTGCATGGGGATCATATGACATCACATGATATGTCATGTGACATGGTGGTCACATGACCCACCCTCTGGGAGGGGTTGCTGGGCATTAGGTTTATCACGAAGTCGAGGGACAAACGGAAATTTACTGTTGTCCACGTGGTCCTGAAACTTCACTTGGGGGCGTGGCACATTCCTCATTGCCATAAAATGGTAGCTAGCCACACCCCCTCCCCTGGAGTCCTGAGGAAACAAGGTGCAGTACAATCACACTAGCTGGACTACACTAAGCCACACCTTCTTCCTATTCCAAGAAGCCACCTCGGCAGTCCCTTGGTGCAGATTGGCGGGGACAACCACCTCCTCCTTCTTCCGTAACCCACACACCTCATCCATCAGAACACCCTATGAGAAGTATGGGACTAAATCTTGCGGTTGCAGTTACACATGCAGATAAACATTGGTAGGGACACTTTAGCCCCCCTCTCCTCTATCATTCTCCCTCTCCCACTCTCAGAATCACTTTAGCATTAGACATACCACTCTCTCAAGGAGAACATCGTTGGCTTCTATTATTGCTTCCATTCTTTCATCCAGTTCCTCTGCCATGGCAACAAGCCCCGCCTCTTCATCTGAGGTGTTTACAGAAGTGGGTGGGGCCTGGGACGGAGGCCAGTAGCACGGCAATGCCTGGTGACGTATCACCCTATTGATGCTGCGGAGAGATGATATCACTCTATGTCATGTGACCTAAGGTCTTATGTCATGTGACCTAAGGTCTTATGTCATGTGACCTAAGGTCAGGGCTGTACTGACCTCCGAGTGATCCTTGACCCCATCTTGTTACAGAACGTTCTGAAGCCGGGGAAGCTAGAGTAGTAGTCGAAATCATCTCCCTCAGCCGGCAAACTGTTAGCTGCCTTTGTTGCCTTCATAACTTCACTCAGCAGGGACTTCGGGAAGAGAAAGGGTGTATGTCTCATACCACACACCCACACTCTGGTTTACAACACTACCACTGCATATCACAGCACTATATATCATCAGCTGTGCTAAAGTTAGTCAACTATTGCTATACGCAAGCTTTGTTCGTTACCTTTGAGTAGTCAGGCAGGGTCTGGTATCCAGGAAGGAATTCTTCCTCTTCTATAACTTCTCCTTCCTCCACCTGTTCCTCTTCTCCAGGTGGCGAGGATCTTTCCTGAACTGCATTCTCCGCCATGTCGAGGCTTTCTAAATAATGATCACTGACAACACGTGGGTTGGTAAGTGGGCGTGGTCGTCTGGGCACGCCGATGACTGTCAGTTATGAGGAGTTTGTGCGTCAAGCGAGGGGGCTCGTGGCTGTGTCGGAGCGGCTGCAGGACGGCTGGGAGTTACGTCATGCACGAACGACAGACACTCCCGAGGAGACCGTCTATCTCGCCAAGAAGTGTACGAAAGTAGTGGCCCTTCATGACCGCGGGAACCCAGCAGGAAATATAAGTGAACTGGAGACCCCGCTAGAGGACGGGAACCCAGAAAATATTGAAGACGAGGACCCCTCAGCTTTACATAGTTTTTGCAGACCAGATGTAGTTCATTTTGAGTATCATGTGGTGTACAGTCCCTCATACCGAGTCCCTGTTCTGTACTTCAATGCTACGTTCCCTTCCGGAAAACTGGTTCCACTCCAGGAGGTGTGGCAGCTCCTGTCTCCAGCCCATGTCGGGAGTGGGTCTGGGACCGAGTGGGGGACAGTAACCCAGCAGGAACATCCGTTGCTCTGCCGTCCATTCTACCACATACATCCCTGCCATACCGCAGATGTTATGGGAACGGCAGTACAGAACAGGACACTATTGACCAGATTGGAATCACAGGAACATGGAACTGAGACAGACTCACACATAGCGCAGTATCTGCTTAGCTGGTTAAGCATGTACACCCCAACACTCGGCCTCCATGTGTCTCTAAGATACTTATCAAATCCCTGATCACACCAGAAAATTTTATATTCAAAACAATTAAAACATATAAAGAATTGCTGTCAATGTCTAAAAACTATAAATGGTGTTCTCATTGCAGAGGAGAGTAGGTGGTAGGTTGGAGGATGGTAGACTCCATTTGCTGAATCAGCGGAACTAGAGCGGCAATAGGCACACAATATGCAGCTGATACATTGTATACCTTATACCTGTTCTGCGGACACACTCATCCCAGCCAGGGAACTTCCAGGCATTCTGTCTGGTCTCATCGCGATCTTGGAGGTCCTTGTACACTGCAGGTAGTAGAGACCAATAGTGTTACAACAACGGAGACCACCTCCCATGATGATGTAATGTAATGAATATGATTACTAGTGGAATGCTAAGCATTGTTGGTGAGCGGGAGAGTGCACACGCAAAATTAGAAGCACATACGGCATTACGGTATGTACAGTGTGGGTTACATATATATATATAGAGAGAAAATCACCCGTTCACATCACTAGGAAGGCTCGCTATGCTCACCAATAATTACAATGAATCTCATTATGTTGGACATTACGACCCCTCACCCCACAGGTGGTAGACCATGTGCATGTGTCCAATTTGGGAGAACCACCCTCCTACTGCTTCTTCACGGCGATATTGTATGCCTTGAGCCCTGTGGGGGATGAATGAGGACTAGGTGTCAGATGAGGCTATGTAGGGATGATGGAGGTTACCATTCCTGCCCCCATTGAATGGTGCTGCCAGGCTGGGAGGAGAGAGAGAGAGAGAGAGAGAGGGAGAGGGAGAGGGAGAGAGAGAGGGAGAGGGAGAGAGAGAGAGAGAGAGAGGGAGAGGGAGAGGGAGAGAGAGAGAGAGAGAGAGAGAGAGAGAGAGGAGAGGAGAGAGGGAGAGAGAGAGGGAGAGGGAGAGAGAGAGAGAGAGAGAGGGGGGGGGGGGGAGGGAAGGGGGGAGATAAGATAAGAGGAGAGGAGAGAGGACTACCAGTCTACGGTGTACCTTCAGCTGGTATGTTCTGAGTTCAAATATTCTGTTCCTGTTCTGGTTGGACTTAGACTCGCTGGAGTGGAAGAAGGTGAACGGGAGGACTATCTGGTTGTTGACATTACTGATGAACTTCCCCTGAGCCCGAGTGAACTCTTGCCACAACTGTGAAGAGGAAAGGTCAAAGGTCTCCACTAATGAGGTATATCACTGTACCTTGTCACTCTTTAGCCTCTCAAAAGTCTGTGACACATCATTAAAATTTTTATACTCCCAAATATGGGCTGGAAGGAAAGTGGTATATAGCAGTTACAGCCTGTACATACCACCCTCTGAAATGTGGACATCTCTCTAATAGGGACACATCGTCAGGTCCCAACTCCACTGAAGCCTGTACATACCACCCTCTGAAATGAGGACACCTCTCTAATAGGGACACATCTTCAGGTCCCAACTCCATTGAAGCCTGTACATACCACCCTCTGAAATGAGGACACTTCTCTAATAGGGACACATCTTCAGGTCCCAACTCCATTGAAGCCTGTACACACCACCCTCTGAAATGAGGACACCTCTCTAATAGGGACACATCTTCAGGTCCCAACTCCACTGAAGCCTGTACATACCACCCTCTGAAATGAGGACACCTCTCTAATAGGGACACATCTTCAGGTCCCGACTCCATTGAAGCCTGTACATACCATCCTCTGAAATGAGGACACCTCTCTAATAGGGACACATCTTCAGGTCCCAACTCCATTGAAGCCTGTACATACCACCCTCTGAAATGAGGACACCTCTCTAATAGGGACACACCTTCAGGTTCCAACTCCATTGAAGCCTATACATACCATCCTCTGAAATGAGGACACCTCTCTAATAGGGACACATTTT
>OZ019953.1:5853092-5985592 GCA_963970385.1 Theonella swinhoei
TGTGACTACCAGGAATGTCGCCTCAGTGGACAGCTGCTGGGTGACATTGGAATTGCCAACAGGGTAGTAGCTGACACTGTAACGGGTGATGATCCCATTTCTGTTCTCCACAGCCGGGAGGGTCCCAGGTGACTTTAATGGTGCTGTGTTCACTGGGGTTACCACCACATTGATGGGGGGCCATCGGGAGCTGTGGGGGTGGATGAGTCATGTGACTATCATGTGATGGTAGATCAAGTACAACATGACTCAGTAAACTGTCATGTGACTGTCATGTGACATTACGGACTCACCTGCCTCCTGCTGTCCTAAAGACCTCTGACCCATTGCTGTTGCCTGCTCTATTCACAGCTGTCACAAATACACTATAGTTTGTGAAGGGTCGAAGGTCATTCAATAACATTGAGAGAACTGAATTAAGATTGGACCAGTCCCAGAGGGCCTCCTTCACTGATGTATTCCACAATGTACTGGGTTATGGAATGAGACTGAATGGCCGGTCCCACAGGATGGTGACAGACTCTGCCATTATGTCAGTTACTGTAAGAACTGGAGCACTGGGGCACCCATGGGGGGGGGGGGGAGGGAGGGAGGGAGGGAGGGAGGGATGGGAGGGAGGGAAGGGAGGGAGGGAGACAGAGGGAGGGGAGGGAGGGGAGGGGGGGGAGGGAGGGGAGGGAGGCAGAGGAAGGGTAGAAGAGGAGGTGAGGGACAGCCACAAGAATACAGAAGGGGAAGTTCAACTGAACTGGACATACAGCCTCATACCTGCAATGGTCAGAATGGCTTCTGTACTAGCGATCATTCCTGCACCATTCTCAGCCACACAGTGGACTCCAGTCTGATTCAGATCAGTAGTGGCAAGTAGGGTCAGTCTACTCGCTACAGTATTATTCTCCATCTCTGTATTGTTAGTGTTGAAGGTGGTGTCTGGTGTGGAGATATTCCATGTGACATTGGGTGCAGGAACACCTCTGACTAGACATGTGAAGACTACCACATCTTGGTCAACTGCAGTGATATTGTCAGGGTCTTCCTCATTGTGGGAGCAACTGAGAGAGGGGGAGAGGGGAGGGGGAGAGGGGGGGAGTGGGAGAGAGGGGGGAGAGAGGGGGAGGGGGAGGGGGGGGGAGGGGGAGAGAGGGGGAGGGGCGAAGGCGGGGAGGGTGTATTAGTATCCACAGGAGAAAGCTCGGCTGTACATGCTACTCCTCCCATGTGGTTACAGCAGGCACTCACCAACTGGTTCAACTATTGCTGTGGTGCTGTCTGTCATGTTAAATCCATTGTCGCCTCGGCAGAAGTAGCCATTAAAGTCCATCTCATTAACAAGCCTTAATTGCAGGGTACTCCTCACACTAGTAGTGTTCATTTCTTCTGATATGGTGATGTCACTATTATTCATTAGTTGTGTGTCCATTCCATTCTGGATTCTAAACCAGGTGACGTCTGGTCTGGGAATGGAGCTGGCAGTACAGGTGAAGGTCACATTACTTCCTACCATTTGAGGCACACTAGACTGGGTTGCTCATCTATTACTACTGGAGCTGTGAGGGAGGGAAGGGGAGAGGAGGGAGGGAGGAGAGGGAGAGGGAGAGGGAGAGGGAGGGAGGGAGGGAGGGAGAGGAGAGGGGAGGGAGGGAGGGAGGGGGGGAGGAGGAGGAGGAAGAGGGAGGAGGGAGGGAGGGGGGAGGGGGAGGGAGGAAGAAGGCTAGGTCTACAGTCCTACAATCTTCTGGTGCTTACAAAATGCGGTGATAGTTATGGTAGCTTGTCTCTCTCTCCCATCAGTTCTGCAGTACATGTGAATGAAATGACTCCACCTAGACTAGCCACTGGTTACAGTTAGCAGTGACTCTGCTGGCTCTCTGCAGTGGGAGAGAGATACAGTACACACTGAATGGGACACTGCTATCACATAGTTATTGTCCATGTAACTTTCAACCCTGAATCAGGACACCTCACAAATCACAAATCAGGACACCTCACAAATCAGGAGGACACTTCACAAATCAGGACACCTCAATAATCAGGACAAACTAGAGAGGCATGGGGTGGGGCCTACCTGAATCCAGTGATGTTTTGTTCCCCTTCAACTGAGGCTCTATCCCTAGACCACGTGAGAGAGGGAATGGGATGGGCAGACACATTGCACTCCAACTCTATGTCATTTGGAGAGTCTGGGCCTATAATGATAGTATTGCCCTCAACTGGTGGCCGTAACGTCACATCTGGCATCCCCAGGTCTGCATGGGTGGTAGTAATATATAGTCACTCTTGGTAGTGGAGTGAAGATGAAGAGCCTGCTAGTTATGTGTACTCACATTGTATGTTGACATAGGAAGAGCTGACAATGGCTGTGCTACCATCCAGGCCTTCTTGTCCCACACACTGATATATTCCTTCATCTCCTACCATTGGCTCTGATATTGTCAGAACACTACTGACACATATGCTGTATGTGAGAAGGAAATAAAGTGCTACCATTATTGTACCACTGCTGTGTGCATGTAGGGTCATATTACTACCACAAGCAGTAGGAGAGGAGTATTGGCAGTTGTAGCTGATGGAGGTATACATACTCACCTGCAGGATGGATCATCTACAGTCTCTACTGTATTCTATCATCTTCTTGTATGTGTTTCCCATCCTTTAGGAAGGTCACAGTTGGTAATGGGTTGCCACTGACTTCACAAGGGAGGAGGATGGGGGAGGTGTCTGTGTTGATGAATCTGACAACTTCAGGGTCTAACTCCACCTCAAACTGTATTGGAGCTGTTTGTGATGGGAGGCAGGGAGGGAGGGAAGGAGAGAGGGAGGGAGGAAGGGAGGGAGGGAGAGAGGAAGAGAGGGAGAGAGGAGAGAGGGAGGGAGGGAGAGTGGGAGGGAGGGAAGGTGAGAGGGAGGGAGAGAGGAACAGAGGGAGGGAGGGAGAGGGGAGGGAGGGAGGTATACCATTTACATACCAACACACTAGAAACTATTTCCTGCTTCCACCTAAACAGAACCTCCACAACTCCACAACTGTATATGTTTACTACACTCAACATATGCCACCTGAGACCTGACTGAGCAGATGAGGTAAGTGACATCCATTGGTTTCTGTTGACATGCAGGATGGCTGGTTGGGTCTGTGTTGTCATGGAAGAATGACAACCCTTTCCCACCACCCTCCTGCCATTCTCCCTGCTCTCTCTGTAATAGACTCCCTCCCTACTCCCCCCCCCCCCCCCCCCTTCTCCCTGCTCCTTCTCTCTCCCTCTCCCTCCCTACTCCCTCTCCTTCTCTTTCCCTCTCCCTTTCCCTCTCCCTCTCCCTCCCTTTCCCTCTCCCTCTCCCTCCCTTTCCCTCTCCCTCTCCTTCCCTTTCCCTCTCCCTCCCTTTCCCTCTCCCTCTCCCTCTCCCTCTCCCTTTCCCTATTCCTCTCCCTCCCTCTCCCTCTCTCTCCCTGCTCCATCTCAACCAACAACAACAACTCTACTACACATGGAGTACTATATACAGTAACTACATTGTGTATTAGTACTACATAGAAGGCTCAGGTATTCTGAGGAAACAGTTACTTTCCTTTTTCAGTTCATTGAAAATAGCCAGTCATGTGGACTGGTATATCTGATAATGTTATCTTCCCTATATGCAGTTCCTCAGTGCACACAAACAAGGTTTCAGTGTACACACATTTCCATGTTGAACAGTGTATGATACAATATTGTCCCCTCATTGTCAGCTAATGAAGAATTAGCTGCACCCACAGTGTGAGGAATAGTCGAGCTGGTATGTAGTATAGTGTTGGGAGTGTGTGTGTGTGTGTGTGTGTGGGGGGGGGGGGGGGCAATAGCCTCTACACATACAACACTTTCAAGTAACAGGTCTTCTCTATGACTTAATATCACAATGTCAGAACCCTGAACTCAAGGCTACATATTTTGCCACTACACCTTCATGGGTACATGGCAATAGTAGTGGGGTTGAGTGCAGGAGATGATTTATGTATGAAGGAACACTCTATATGTAGATGATGTCACTATGATGTCATAATCACTTACCAAGCACTGAGATATTCACATCTGCTTTCTCACTGCCAACCTGACAAGTCACTATACCATTATTCTGTCTATCTGCCGTTATTGTAATACCGAACACAGAGGTAGTTCCCTCGACTGTGTCACTGAAGGTAGGGTCTGTGGAGGCAACACAGGGAATGAGGAGAGTGCTTCCTTCACTTGTGGTTAGTGATGGAGGGGGACGGAGAATGATTTGATCCATGTTCGAGGAAGTCCCTGTATGATTGATAATTAATGATTAACCCTGTAATATTAGAGGTATATATATGTACATTTTGCTCTATAACTCTTGCAGTTAGTGGTTCAGGGTTAATTATATACCTCCAGTGGAGTTTTACAATAAGGAAGTCAGTGACTTCCATTCTCTACTGACTTACCATTAAATGTCAGGTAGGCAGAGTCACTGGCTAGATTGTTTGAGCTCCTCATCACTTTGCAGTGGTAAAACCCTTGCTGCTCCATTCCCACATTCTCCAGAACCAGAACACTGGTTCCACCTTCAGACTTCACCATCACATTGGGGTCACTAATGTTCACTGATGTCATATTCCCTCCCTGTCCATAGTACCAAGTGATGGTCTGGACATCATTATCAGGAAACACCGAACAAGAGAATGCCCCTCTCATTACACCATTAATTGGTTGAACAGTGATGTTTAGTGGTTGGACAATAAACATTATGTCAGGGGAACCTGGGTAAGTACATAGGCACAATTACATTGAGTTCAGAAGTGTCAAGAAGGTAAACAATTGCCATCAAAAAACCACTGTACACAAATACATCATTACCCACTGGCAGCTGATTAAGGCTCTCCCAGTTACCTGTGTACCTTTTGTACAAGGCTAGCTACTAGTCACTTACTTCTCTCTCCCATCATAACACTGTCACTTCGGAATGTTCCTCTTGCTGTGACAGCCTCACAGTATGCATAACTGATATCTCCACTGCTGTCACTGACAACAGTTACAGTGGAAGGAAGGGGAAGCTCAGGAAGATGATCAGAACATTCTTTATCAGAAGATAAGGTGGCTGGGAGTGTGCCAGTGAAGAATAGAGTTGGAACTAGTTGAAAGAGATGAGAGAGGGAGAGTAGATATGGTAGACCAATGTTAGGACACTTGTTATAACTCCACAGCTAATTATTTCTGCCATGGTGACACAATGTTTCAGCCAAGTGGTACCAGAGGTAACTCTGGCCATCTCTTACCTGCCTCAAAATTAACAACAGAATTTCTGCCGTCCCTCAAACACTGAATACTGACAACATTTCCTTGGAAATTATTATTTTCATCCTGAACATATTCAGAGAAGAGCCGTAGATATCCACTAGTTTCATCAAATGAGGTTACAGTTTGGTCAAAATCATCTGGTAGAGACAGAAACTGTGACTGTGGCAGGCGCCCCCTCCAAAGAGCAGGCCCGTCACCATTACATTGGAAATCCACAAAGAGATCACTAGCATTCCCAAAAGTAAACCGTCGGACGGGATTACGAGGTAGTACTTCACCAGTCTCCACCAGTGTAATGTTTGTTGCTCTCACCCACGTCACTGTGGATGAGATATAGTCACAATAAATGCAGCTCATGACCCAGTGGTTGCAGGTAAAGGGCTATAGCTATTACCTGATATTGCTAGAACAAGGTACACGAATATCCTGCAGTTTTCACCAGCCATGCCTCCGAGCCTTGTACCGCCAGCAAAACAAGAATTGTTCGGATTGGCCTGCGTCAAACTCCGGCCTAGATCTAGTACTCAGCTGCAGTAGCACTAACAGTAAACTGAGTGCGGTTAGACTTCGCTATGTCGCGGTTGTTAAAACCTCATGAGGTAATGGCATTGTTTATAGCGCCTACTACTCTGTAAGGATGCAGGTATTATAGTACTGGACGTATATAGAGAGAATCGTAAAAGTTGTCGTACCATAACGTGATAGGCAGTACCCATGTCCTAAAGGAGAAGGAAATATTTTCCAAAGTTCATTGTTGCTACATAGCTACACAAGTCTCTTGCAGCTTGGAAACATGCATGCAGCTAATTCGCTACAGCGGTGCCACGTGCGCATGTGCACTCATGTATGCAGTCGAAAGTTACCAGACTGTAAAAGTGACATTTAATGAAGTGAGACAATGACCAATTGCAATGAGTATAAAAGGCCTACTATAATTATGTATCATGCACATTATGGAGACACTAGAGTGCCTTGAATGGATTACAAGTGACTCTAAAGAATAATGAGGGACTCTAGAGTATGATAAGGGACTCTAGAGTATGATGAGGGACTCTAGAGTATGATGAGAGACTCTAGAGTATGATGAGGGACTCTAGAGTATGATGAGAGACTCTAGAGTATGATAAACAACTCTAGAGCAGTGTCATGTGGAGGTAAAGAGGGGGTGTTTGAGCAGCTCCGAGGAGACCGGCCTCTCCTCGGGGTTCACCTCCAGACAGCGCAGAGTGAGGTCCCTCAGAGCTGGCTCAGAGAAGGGAGGCATTGGAGGTGGCTCAGTGGCCTGTCCGATCTACAAGAGAAGAAGACCATCACAACAGCAGGTCATTTGGCCTATTGGACAAAATAATTCCTCTGCCATTAATACCAGCCATACCTTAAAGACAAGTTGGAACTTGTTCTTGACATCGTATGTCCCCGCCCAGGGTGGCTTGGCAGTGGCCATCTGGATGATGACACAGCCAATACTCCACACATCACACTTCCTCCCATAGCCAGTGGTGGAGCCTTCCTCGGTGGTACCTCCACGTACAACCTGCCAGTGGTAGAACACTGCATGATGGATGGGTTTGGCCAGGCTATTTCAAACAGTCCAACCCCTCCCAATCAGGACACTACCAAATCAGGACACTTTCTTGTGTCCTGATTATTTCAGCTCCAACTGTACACTCCAAGTGCAAGTCTCTGAGATAGCGGCTCTCTCTCTCACCTCTGGAGCCATGAAAGCCACCGTTCCCTCCATGTCCTGGAACTCTCCTTGACCTGTCGTGTGACTAGCGAGTCGAGCAGCTGCACCAAAATCAGCGATACGGATCCTCTGACCAGTTGAATCCAACAGCACATTGCCTCCTTTGAACAAAGGATAAAGGCAAAAAATGAAGATAAGCAAGAGAGGAGGGAGGGAGGGGGGGAGGGAGGGGGGAGGGAGGGAGGGAGGGATTGAGGAAGGAAGGAAGGAAGGGAGGGAGGGAGTGCAACCCCTTTAGAAATTTGCCTAGGGTCCCTCTAGTTGAGGGGTCCTAGTACCTTTCAGGTCCCTGTGAATGATGCCATGCTCGTGAAGGTACACAATTCCATAGACGATCTGTCTGGTGTAATTACAAATCACACTCTCAGCAAACGGCCCAAAGTCGTGGAGGACCTGATCCAGGCAGCCTCCAGCCATCCACTCAATGAAGATGTTGATGTGGCCCTCGTGTTGAGTGGCTCCTAAGCAGCGGACGACATTGGGGTGAGAGAGACGACCCAACATCATGACCTCATCGTGCAACCTCTTCAACTCCTCCTCCTCCTCTGTCTTGGTGTTCCTGACATAGCTCACCTGAGGATGGAGACCGGGGACGGAGAGGGGGATCACTCTGACAAGACCTTGTCAGTCAAGTCCACTAACCTGTTTGACAGCCATCATGGTACCAAGACGAGTGTCTCTAGCTAAGAAACAGGAGCAGAAGGCACCAGTGCCAATGAGCTTGCCCTTCACCCATTGCTTGCCCTCAATGTACGTGCTGGAAGCATCATCCGTTCCCTCTGCACCTGTCTGGACGTGGATAAGAACCTCTGGGTTCGGAGGTCGGATACCAAAAAGAGAGGGGTGTGGCACGTCTTCGGGGAGCATTGAACGAACTTTGGCCTCTGCAGCTGCCTCTTCTTCTTCAATATTCCTCTTACACCTAACATGTGTACAACCATTAACATGTCAAATACACACTTACACACATCTCACAACAATCCCTTTACACACATATGGACCATACACCTTAAAATGGTGAGTCACGTTGTGTTGCATAATCCCTTAGGGGAGAGTATTCATGTCTAACTTACAGATAGATTCCACCAGAGGTTTCAGGATCGGTACTGGAATTACTAAATACGGAGTCTGCTGTCGTCTGTCTCTTGTAGTACCTGTGTATACAGTGCAGTATGGGGGACAGTTTCACTTCATTTCCAGGGAGCCCCTCTAATCAGGGCACCCTAAACGAGGACACTGCAATAAACAGGACACCTCACTAATCAGACCTGTCCTAGCTACAGAGGTGTCCAATTTAGAGAGGTTCTACTAGGCCACGCCTACCTTGGTAACTGAGTGACATCATCACCATTGCCCCCACTTGTGCTGTCCTTAGCCTGTCGGTCGTCAAACTTGCTGTCAGTACTGGTACCACTTGATGATTGCACCTCAGAGCCTGGTACCTCCCTCCTCACTTCTCTCTTGTCCGAGTCTCCCCGATCCTCCTTCTCCTCCCCACTCAAATCTGACACTGCCGACCGATAACTGTCATCTGATCCATACTCCGACAGTCGACGACTGTCTGAAACCCCACCCTCTCCTTCTGAGGCCACACCCACATGAGGGGAACCTTGCTTTGTTTCTCGCTGTTTCCTCTTCGTTTCTGGGAATGGGGTGTATGGCTGTGGAGAAGACCGAAGATCTTTCTTACCCACTGCTTCCACTTCTTCCTTCCCTCTGGCAGCAGAAGGCTCTTTAGTTTTCTCTCTCCTCTGCACATCCTGTGATTGAGTTGTGTCCGTGTTAGTACTGGAGACTGGCTTCTCTCGAGCTGCCAACACACGATCCAGCAGCCCCTCCGCCTGGGTACGGTGACACTTCGACACAACATCATGTACAATCTCCAGCGAGAATGGCTCATTTCTCAGGACCTTTGCAATTCGAATGATGACTCTTCGCGCTACTTTCCCCACCTTGTTATGGGGGACATGTGTGGCATGAGCAGCAAAGTACCACACCTGTGCGAGGAGATTGTTCTCTGTGGATGGGTGGAACAAAGGAACAGCACGGGAGGTGGAATGATGAGGAAATGGTGGAGGGGCCAATAAATATTCCTTTGGGGACCCCCTCGGGGACCTCCTGGCCACATTTGATGTCGATACGGTTAGAGAATCTCTTGTTGGTTCTCTGTCTTCTTTAGTGGTTGTCTGTGGCTCGTCATCGTCGGAGGGGAACTCCAGTGAGGAAGGAGGGGCTTCCATGCTTCTCATTGACGACACACTAGTCAGAGAATCCTCTGGATCGGGAGAAGGAGGGGAAAATGGAGGACGATATATGCAATTTTCGAGGAGAAAATCCCAGGAGAATCGCTGGATGATCCTCTCAAAAAAGTTCAGTCGTCCTAGCCACCAATGCCAGGAGTGTGCGTTCCCTGGATCTGACCCAAAGTCCTCTCTTTTTAACGCACACCTCATGACAAACGGGAGACTGGATACACACAGAGGGCTGGTCTGACCACAGGCTGACCCCAGGGAGAGAGGCCCCTCCTGCCCCAGACAGAAGTGGCACACTGTATCAATACAGCACTCCTTTACACGACTGAAGGGGAAGGACAAGACAATGTTCATCTACATACAATGGTCTCCTTGGCTCCACCTACCTCTGAGCATCAGCACAGCGAGTGAGAAGAGAGAGTAGGAGAGGCTGGAGGAGGGCCTGTATGAAGGTACAGTCCTCTTCAGTTGAGCAGACAGAGTAGCCTAGTAACACCCGCAGCAACTCCTGTTGGTGTTGAGGAATAGTGAGGTAGATTGGAGTGTGTGTGTGTGTGTGTGTGTGTGTGTGTGTGTGTGTGTGTGTGTGTGTGTGTGTGTGTGCTGACCAATGAAGCAAGGAAGACTTTAAGAACAGAGTCGCTACATCCATTCATGATCACAAGGAAGGTGGCGTCCTGTATCTCCCTCCAGTTAGTACTGGCTGCCACACAGCTGGGAGGCGTGACCTTCATCTTGGGCAGCAGTAGAGATACGACCTCACGTGAGGTGTGGGCGATAGCCATCTCCCTCGACCTCCAGTCTGGGGATAGTATACCGTCCACAACTTGTAATCCAAACACCTGTGTAGGTGACAGAGCACGTACAACCAGTACCACACACATACATATCGATATGCACCTTCCTTATTTTTTCAACCATAAGGGCTTTCTCCTCGGAGAGCTGCATCTGAGATGGACTGAGTGACTTTAACCTCAGCCCTCCCCCACCTGCTCCCCTCTCTCCCTCCCCTTCTTCTCCAACAGGGATGCTGACCTGGAGGAATGCCTGCGACCCAGCCTGGCCAGGGGACACTGAGGATGAGGAGTACTGCCACGACGTCCGGCAGACGGGACATTGTACGACTTCTTTCTTCCTTATTTGCTCTCCTGCCCCTACACGTGAGGACAAAACGCAATGTACACAGGACAGTGATCAGTTCTGTTTCAATTTCCCACTCACATATATCCATGCAGTGTTGATGTAGACGATTGACACAGCGACGACAGGTAATGAGATCTTCTCCTTCGTCAAGTTCGTTGAGACAAATTGGGCACACATCTTCATCTTCGCTCTTGTCACTATCCCCCCTCTCCCCCTCCCCACTTTCCCCCCTCTCAACTCCCCCACTCTCACCATCCCCAGCCTCACGCTGCTGCTCTACACCTGTAACAGTTGACCCATAATAGGACCATCCATAGAACACTTGAGGTACAATCATACCAAATTCTGTTTCCAGACTGCCCTTGGTACAAGTCAATTCCTTTTCTCTTTTTGACTCCTCGTCGTCCTGGTCATCTGACCCTGTCTTGAATAACGATGACAGACCTCCTATTGTGTTCATCTTCTGTACAGTGAAATCAAATCTGCGCTTGTTGATCTTCTTCGGAGTTGTGCGTTGTGTATTGCGGGCATGTAGCTCTTGAAGAAGTGTTTCAGCCTGATGGAGAGAGAGATCGTATTAAAGTGTAGAACAGTGTGGCCTTTACATTAGGAGTAAGGGATTTTAATTTTCACTTTGGCTGTCCCTTAGTTCTTTATCTTAGGAGGAAATGCTTACTTCGTAGTTTCTGAGTTGCTTTGACCAGAGCAGGTGGTCACTTGGAGGGACTTTCAGCACTCTCAGCATGACAAACAGCAGGTGGATACAGTGTTGCTTGCCACACGTGCAGTTCTGTGTGTGTGTGTGTGTGTGTGTGTGTGTGTGTGTGTGTGTGTGTGTGTGTGTGTGTGTGTGTGTGTGTGTGTGTGTGTGCATGTGTAACCCTCCATATTAGGTAACACAGTCATAACAATCATGCCAAAAATAGAACTCTCTCTATACATGTGACATGTGAAGCCAGTCTCACCTGTGGCCCAATAGTAACATGGAAACGACTGTCTGGGGCATCCCCTCCAATTAAAAACCTATTAGGTCCACTCTGGTGAAGAAGGTAGAGCCGTGCTTTAGTGGCACGTTCAATGAGCTTAAGTCGGGCAGCCTCTGCGGACACATGTGAAGTGACACCCACTGACTGAGCACGTTTATAGAGGGTCCCTTGAGGGGGCCGTGGGATATTTGTTAAAGGGGGCGGAGTGACTCCTTGTGTGGTGCGAGAATTCGCGGGGGTTGTAACAAACTGAGGGGGCCGAGAAGGCAGGGGTCCCAGGGAGGTACGTAAATTCAATGATTGGGAGGGTGAGGGAGTGGGGGAGGGTCCAGGAGAGGAGAGAGGATCGGGGCCACTTCCTGGTCGTTTTGGTGGTTGGGATGTAGACAGAGGTTTAATAATGGTGGTAGGAGGTTGGTTTGCAAAGGAACTACTTCTCCATCTCCTCACTGGAGGATGTGGGATACCATGGCCAGGATATACATGTGTCTCTACTGAAGGCTGGGACAGAGAAGAAAGGTTGTTAAGGAACCTTGTGTGGTTTTTTAACCCTGGACTTACCTTTGTCTGACTTGTGCGTATGTGTAGTGGTGGCTGGGCCGGCCTCTGCTTCACGGGGATCCTACTGGCCGATGAAGCAGGCTCTTCCCGCCTTTAGGGAAGTAAACGTTAACGGAAAGGTTCTGGAAGGTACACTAAGACTTACGTCTTGGCGGGACCCTTGGTGGATCTCTGTAGTACAGGTGTGGTTTCAGCCATCACAAACCTGTCCAGTAATTCATGAATCTTGGCAACTCGCTACTCTTAATACTCTAATTGGTGAGCACTCTGGGGCGGGTTTTAGTGACGTCAAATTGTGTAGGCCCTACACATGTATGGGTGCAGTTTGCAGAGTGACCAAAAGCAGATATCTCGGTGACTCAGTCAGTGCTGAACCATGACTCTACCGAGAGACGAGGCGGTCATAAAAGAAGGTTGGCTTTTGAAGGAAGGCGGTGCTGCAAAAAGCAGGTGGCAGTCCCGCTGGTTCGTTCTCAAGGGCCGCTCTCTCTTGTGGTACAACAAGCCAGACGATGCAAGTCCGCAGGGACATTTGGTGATGGGAGACGTCCAAGATGTCAGCCTCGTGGGGGAGCACGGCAACAAGAAGTTCTGCATCAGTTTGGTCACAACTAAGTCGAGCTCGAAGAAGGTGTACTATCTAGCTGCCGAGACAGAGAGCCTCGTGCAGGACTGGTTTAGTGCCTTGCAGTCGCAGTGGCTTGGCGACAAGAGAGCCGCGGGGATGCGGCTGGTAAAGTATGCCACTGCAGAGGTCTTTCTGACTCAAGGTGTACGAATCACGGGGGACGTTAACTACGGCATTCTCAGTACTATTTCTAGTCGTGTGGCCCCAGAACGCAAACGGAGAGACGGTCTGGGTTGGTTCTGTGACTGTGCAATCACCCTCTCAACTGTCCTCAACCTCTTTTCCGAGTATGGCTGGACACCTGAAAGAGTCTACCGCAGCACGTCCACTGCTGGTGGGGACTCAACTCTCCATCCAATAATTCGAGTCATCTTCTCAAAGAGCCCTCAGTTGGAGCATGGAGCAAGTGCAGGTGGTGGTAATGGGCAGCTGGAGTCCAGCACAGCCCTGTTGCGGTCAGGTGTCTTCGATACTGTCACTGTCAATCCTCAGCCTGTTGGCCTATCCCTACCTCCTGGTGCAAAAACTTTGGAAGGAACAGACGATGAACTGATTAGTCTCATGCAGGAATTTGGTATTCCTTTGTCCCTTCTCTTGGTACCGGCTGATAGTTAGTTACACATTCACTTGGTGGTATTGTATGTGTGCGTGTTTGTGTGTTTTCTGTTGTGTACAGTCATTTCTCTGATCTGATAAGCTATGTGACACGTGCGCTATTAGACGCGTAAATTAAAGGGCGTGGCTCGGCATGTTGTAGTCATTAGCTAGAGTAATGAATATTGTGAGTATATTTACGCGTCTTGCACAAACACCAGCTAGCAGCTGTGCAGTATAGAGTAAGCCCTCTTTCTAGAGACTCGGCGCATACAAGAAAAACTATAGCAACGCGCAGGCTCGTCAGGTGGAGTATACGCGTACAGCTGGGCTGTTGCTACACCGAGACGAGATGGCCACGGCACTGCAGGTTTCTCGACAACCCGGCAAGACGCCGTCGGGCGGCGTAGTCCGAATCAATCTTGCAGGGACACGGTATCCCGTTGGTAAGTAAAATATCCTAGCACTAATCAGCCCCTCCCCCTTACAATTTGTGCACCTGCAGTAAAGGCCGCTGCGATGGAGCTAGGAATTATTGCCTCAGATGACAGCGCTACTGATAGGTACGAATATCTTAGTGCGAATATATGCAACAAAATAGCTTTTGTGTTCCATTACAGCAATGTGTATTGGATAGACACTGCAGTACCTCTGGAAAAATTCCTGAATCTCAAATCGTATCAGGTCAGTATATTTATACGTGCAATCTATCTCCCTTTAAATTACCATGTCCCTCTCTCTAGAGGATTAATCACTTTCCAGGGATGGGAGAGATCACTAGAAAAGATTCCTTAGCCCGCAATATACAGAGGTAGCAAGAATTACGGTAAAGGTAGCTGATTTTATAATGTGGTGTTTTTCCAGGATGAAAAAAGAAAATCGATGTGAATATCAGTTCTTTCCACCCACATGGGTTCTGCCCTCTGAACACTGCTCCCTTGCTCGGCATGTGGCCAGCCTGCGCAGACACAAAAGAAAGAGAACCTTCATAGTCAAACCCCACAACAGCTCAATGGGGAACGGGTGAGCAGAGCCACAATATATTTTCTGTCTAAAGTTGATAGTGTATTCTATGCTGCATTGGTGCATGTAGGATCTACCTGACCCGATCTCCCGATACCATATCTCAGAGTGAGAGGGTTGTAGTGCAGGAGTACGTGGACAAGGTACGTAGGTTTGGAGGTGAAGGAGAACTATGGCCATGTTTATTGTTACTCATACATCCAAGGGAAATGGCTAATCAATTGCTGACTCTAGCTATCATCACAGACACCTATCTTCCGATATCACTGAATGAATACATTTGATCCATAACATTCCAAACATACTAATCCCATGCAATAAATCCAGCTGTATGCTGCAATAATTCTCATTACTGCACTACAGTGGGATCTCTCTAATCCGGACACCCTTGGGACAGAAGAAAGTGTCCTGATTAGTGAGGTGTCCTGATTTCAGGGGTTAAATTGTACACAAACATGGCATTCGGGACAGCTAAAAGTGTCCTGTTTATCGAGGTGTCCTCATTTGAGGGTGTCCTGATTAGAGGGGTTCCACTCTATAGTGGTACTGTAGTTGTAATCTTAGCTACATTTCTATACCTACTTATAGCCACTTCTGTTGGATGGTTTTAAGTTTGACCTGAGAGTATATGTACTTGTGACCTCCTGTAAACCACTCAGAGTATTTGTCTTCAAAGATGGACTGGTATGTTGTATGGAATGACAATGATTTAACGTAACTCTGTATATATATATTCATACTCTCAATGTTTAATGCACAATCCTTGCTATTATTATTTTCTAGGTACGCCTTTCTACTGAGAAGTACTGTCCACCCAGTGAGACAAATCTGGTAATAAGTCTCTCGTGGAGTGTTGGTGCTGTCTGACAATGATTTTTGCTGATTACAGGAGCAGTGTTGCATGCACCTAACTAATTACTCTGTCAACAAGCACAGTGGATCATTTGATGGTGATGAGAGAGAAGACAAGGGCAGTAAGAGAACACTACGCTCCTTCATTAGCTGGCTGAGGACAAGTGGACACAACGTAGTGGAGCTCTGGTCAAAGATATATGTGAGTATTATTTCACTACTGGCAGTGATGACTGTCACATGTCAGTCACATGACCATCACTAATGCATGCAGGATGCTGTCATTAAGACAATAATTCTAGCTCATCCTCACCTCCTTCATTCCTGTGCTGTGTCTTGCCATGGTCGAGTTCTGGATGAGAACAGTCAGTTTTTCGAGATTCTCGGCTTCGACATCTTGCTGGATCAGTCCCTTCAGCCTTGGGTACTGGAGGTCAATAGGTCACCGAGCTTTGGGACTGATACAAACCTTGACCTTCATGTCAAGACTGCAGTTATCAGAGATGCTCTCAGATTGGCAAACATCAGGTACATCCATAGTATACATGTAGATGTGTGCTAATATGCACACCTTGGTCCAGTGTCCTCAATTTGTAATGAACATGATGACATTTCTGTGCTGTCCACAGGTCCTCTGAAAAGCAGAAGTACGTGTCAGTTCAAAGAGAGGCTTCGAGGAAAAGACTAATTCATACCCCGTCTCGTACAACTCACACACTTTCTGGAACACACAACTTCCAAGCAGTATGCAAATTGAACCCATCCTTTGTGGGATGTCACAATATGAGGTATGTCTAATGTTTGTAGGAACAAGATGTTGCTGCTTCTGAGAAGGAGCGCAGGAGATTGGAAGTGGTATGTCTATCAGATAGCTAGTTCATGGCATGTGCTTGTCACATGTATATCACATGACACTGCAGAAAGAGAGACTGTCTCAGTTGAGGAAGGAGAGAGAACTTGAAGAGTTTGAGAATGAAAACAAGGTGACAGAGGGAGGAAGGAAGGGTAGGGGGGAAATGATCCTTCTTCTCTATGTGTGTAGGGTGACTATGTACGTGTCTATCCATCCTCTGATCCAATCAAAACTCGGCTGTACTTGAGATTAATAGAAGATTCCTTTGACATCAGCAGACTAGGTATATATACATGTAGTTAGGGGCTGAGGTTATACGTGGTACGTTGGATAGGTGTATGTAGGAGTGGTGGTATTCAGTCCTGCAAATCCAGTCGCTCAGTAAGTGAGCAGGGGCAATCAGGAAAGGGGCGTGGTGGTGGGTGTGGTCATACAGTGGTGAGGGACATGGAGGAACATGAGCTGTTGGATGTGTTGTCCGAGTACGAGGATGAGGACTGTGGAACTATACACTCTTCCCACTCAGTAAGTCACATGTCTCTCACATGACAGTCACATGACAATCACTTGACCTAAACAGGGTTTCGTACGGCGTCCTTCAACTAGCTCCTTCCAATCATCACCACTCCAAGACAGCAGTCCAATGGGGGACATGTACAAGGTAATGGCTACCAGACTCCACGAAGAAGAGCAGACACAGAGGATGATGGTCGCCTTAAAGGAAATGTCCCCATTTTATCCCGGCAAAAGCCAGGCTGAGGTACACTCTGTGCTGGAGCAGGTGAGAACAGCAAAGGTCATGTGATCCTCACATGAAAATCATGTGGCAGATTCGTGAAGATTTTGCAGCTCACAGAGCTAACATTGGATCATTTTGGATGGTTAAATTAGACAATTCTAAAAGAAAACAGGTACCAGAACAGGTTCATGTACACCCATCCTTGGATAGCTTATTTTCATCTCTTCTTTCATCTTCCCTGCAGTTGCTGGCTCCAGTGACAGAATCAGTGAAGTGTCTACTACACAGCCACTGGCGGAGACTTGACCTGGGCGGAGTCAGGCTCCACCATATCACTTCTCAGCTTATGACTTTCCTTCTCGGCAAGAGGGGAGGTGGCCTGTGGTCCACCATTGTCCCTTCTGAGTGAGTGACACCTTTAGATCTGGACTACAGTAGAACCTCTTTAATCCAGACACCCTTGGGACAGAAGAAAGTGTCCTGATTAGTGAGGTGTCCTGATTTCAGGGGTTAAATTGTACACAAACATGGCATTTGGGACAGCAAAAGGTGTCCTGTTTATCGAGGTGTCCTCATTTCAGGGTGTCCTGATTAGAGGGGTTTCACTGTATGTCATTGGCTGGGTAGACTGCAGAGTTTAGGACTAAAGTAATGGTTATACACACCATGTTTGTGTTTGCAGAGAGGGGTCCTGGGAATCATCATTTAAGATGACACAAGAAGTAATGTCAGTGGTGAGTTACTGACATCAGCTAGCGGCTGTTAATGATACTGTCTGTGGAGCTAGGTTTGGAGACTAGAATTGTTCTATTCTGCCAATACTGTTTTCTACCAATTATGGTCTAAATACCACTAGTTATGGAGTTAGTGTATGTGGCATTAGTTATACTTATAGGTGACTGAGATTAGTACTTTTAGACCAGATATGGTGTGTCGTGTGACGATGGGTGGAGTGACTAGATGTGTCGTGTGATGATGGGTGGAGTGACTAGATGTGTTATGTGACGATGGGTGGAGTGACTAAATGTGTCCTGTGACCATATCTGGTCCAAAAGTGCTAATCTCAGTAACCTATTGGTAATGCAGATGCAAAATAGACCAGAATTGGTATGAAACAGTAATGGCAGAATTGACCAATCCTGGTCTTTTGATATACTTGGTGTGTTCGTGTTTGTGTTTGTAGGCTGAATTTGAGTGCTGTCGGAGGATAGTGAAGCTGAGCCAGTCTCTCCTCTACTGTACCTACTATTACCACTGTCTCGACCCCTCTCATAAAAAAACCAAGTCAGTATATATTGTCTGATAAAAATTCTTTATATTTTACATTGGCTCTCACACCAGATCTCCCTCAAGCAGGCTAACCAGCAGGAGTACCAGTCTCCCCCATCTCAAGAGGACCCCGTTAACCACACCCTCTTTGCCCCACCCACTCTCCCATTACCCTCCGTCCTATCCCAAGACCCTAGTCTCCCACAGATGTCGGACTAGACTGAAATAATCCAATCAGTTATGATGGTACTTGTGTACAATGCTATAACCATTTTAGTATTTGGACAGAGAAATGGCAACACTAGTTCTGCATGTGGAGAGTTAATGTCATTAACACAGTGTGCCTTCATTTAGGCAAGTAAAAATATTGCTACATTACTTTAGTGTGTGTCATCCTAAATAGGGGCTCGGTGTTCTTAAGAGCATGAAACTATTAGTTCACAGATTCAAAATTGCTACAATTCTAAGAGGCATGTATACACTGGAACACACAAACAAATTTGCTGGTCAGTTGTTGACTATTTTGCTGTCTTCCACTTGTCCGCTGGCAGGCATGTAAACTTTGAACTCAAAACCACTGCGAAGAAAGGAGCCAGGATTAGTGAGTGTACATTCACCTGTTGTCACGGTAAAAGGATCACATTTGTCACCAATGACAACCAGATCGGGGAGGGGGTACAGCTGGAGGGCGTGGTCAAAAGCCCAGTAAACGGGACGAGAGTGGAGCGGGAGGGGGCAGAGGTGAGCTTGAGAGAAGATGGTCTTTGCAAAGTGTGTGGGAAGATCGGCTGTTTTGGAGGGAAATCGGACACAATGTCGGCACAGTTTTCCTAGCATGTCTTCCCGAAATATGACAATTTCTCTTGTACAAAATTGCACACGACAGGGGTTCGTACAAAATTGTGCTGTGGGGACCCGAGACGTTAACTCGGAGGTCAGTGCAGATGGAATTGGGGGTCGGGGTAGAATATTACCTGGGCCCGGATCTTGGGGGCCGGGGATAAACAAAAAATGAGACTTACTGACAAGTGTAGGGAATTGTACCATTAGGTTCCCCAGAGATTTAAAATTCTCTCTCAGTTTCTGATTAGTGAGGGGGTCATAGGGGGTCGAACTAAAATCCCCCATGAACACAAAAGCAGTAGGAGGGGATTCAGAGTAGCCTGAAAACAGAGTTCCCAGTCGCTCCAAGACTTTGGAGTCATCCAAGAAGACATCTGAGAGAAACACAAACATGGCCTCCTTGTTTTCCTGCAACATTGCCTGTAACTTCACTGATGACTTGGCACACACAGAAGAAGGGCCCCCGAAAAAATTGACACTTCCAAAATAGTTTCTTGTGTTTTCGGCATTTTCGGGGGGCGGGAAACCAACTGCACTGACGTGGAACACTTTGTCTTCATATATTCCCTCAGCTAGTACGAGGCTATTTTCCACAAAGAGGCCAGTGTGGAAGGTGCAGTTGGAGAGGTCCAGTTCCACCGTCCCTGATGGGTCTTCCAAGTGCACTTTGCCCTCCTTGAGCTGAGCGAGACTGCCCAGTACAATCACCTTGTCCGGTAGTCCGGATTGGCCGAGAAGACCCTCAACTGTATGCAGCTGGAACTTGGACCTGGCATCTGATGTTGGCTGCCCAAAGGTGATTGGGGCAAACAGTTCATGACGAGAGGTCTGCTGGAGGATGAGGGTGTAGCGGCTACGGAATAAAGCTGCTTTGGAGGCAGCACTTGCATGAAGGGTCAGAGAATCACTGGGGGCAGGGAGAAACTTCTTCTGATCAGGGTTGTAGGTAAATTTGGGGATGTCAAATGCATTGATGACTACCAGAGCCTTGCTCTTGTCTTGATCGGACGCTTCATTTACTTCCTCTACAGCTGCTAGTATTACCTGGAGAGAGAGGAGCGAGTAGAGAAAGGGGTGTGTGTGTGTGTGTGTGTGTGTGTATGTTAACAGATGACGTACGTCTCTTTGCACCAGTGAAGAGGTCAATGGCTGTTTATGAACAGCCTCTACAATACTGTCTACAATCTGTTCCAGGTCCTCGGAGTCCTGATAGGGCTCCAGTACCTCCACCAGTAGTGAAGTGGCCTGGCTTTGGAGGGTAAGACCCCGCAATTTAAAAGTCTGTACGATACTGCGACGAAGTGTAGTCGCCATGGCCTGGTCAGCTTGTCCCCGCCCCCAACGTTTCCCGCGCAACTTTATGACCTTTGAACCCAGGTAAGAGTGCAATATTTTGCGAAAAGCAGTTCGACTCTCGAGAAATGTCGTCTGGCCGCAGAACCGCGTATTTCTTTGATCCTGACGTTGGAAACTTCCACTATGGTATGTCGTGTTTTCATATGAAATAACATCATTGAATTCTGATCTCATTAGGCCAGGGGCACCCCATGAAGCCCCACCGCCTGGCACTCACCCACTCTCTTGTATTAAACTATGGTCTGTACAAGAAGATGGAGGTAAGTGATTGTGTGTGTGGTGAGGAGTGAGGTTGAGAGCCGTCCGGTGCAGGTTTACAGACCATACCGTGCCACAGCTCATGATATGTGCAGATTCCATGCCGAAGATTACATTGATTTTTTACAGAGGTATAAACTCTAAATATTGCACACCACCATTTCACATACCAATTGCATATGAACGCACTCCCCTCTCCCTCCCTCCCTCCCTCCCTCTCCACCATTTCACGTACCAATTGCATATGAACACACTCCCCTCTCCCTCCCTTCCTCCCTCCCTCCCTCCCTCCCTCCCTCTCCACCATTTCACGTACCAATTGCATATGAACACACTCCCCTCTCCCTCCCTCCCTCCCTCCCTCCCTCTCCTCCCTCCTCCTCCCTCCTCCTAGGGTAACACCTCAGAACATATCAGGATTCACGAACTGTCTCAGTCGGTTCAACGTAGGAGATGATTGGTATGGAGGAAGACCAACAATTGGAGCCCCAGACCATGTGTATTGTTTCCATTCTTCCATTCCCCAGTCCTGTGTTCCCAGGTCTCTATGACTTCTGCTCCATCTACACTGGGGCCTCTCTTGAGGGAGCAGTCAAACTTAATAGTGGAGTGAGTCATCACAACTGTCCTGCATGACTACATAGTACATACTTCTCCCTCCCTCTCTCCCTCCCTCCCTCTCTCCAACCCTCCCTCCCTCTCTCCCTCCCTCTCTTTCTCCCACCCTATCTCCCTCCCTCTCTCGCTCCCTCTCTCTCTCCCTCCCTCCCTCTCTCCCTCCTCTCTCCTTCCCTCTCTCTCTCTCCCTCCCTCTCTCTCTCCTCTCTCCCTCCCTCCCTCTCTCCCTCCCTCCCTCTCTCCCTCCCTCCCTCCCTCCCTCCCTCCCTCTCCAGAGCTGTGATGTAGCTATCAATTGGGCTGGAGGATTACATCACGCTAAAAAATTTGAGGCCTCGGGATTTTGCTATGTCAACGACATCGTCATAGCAATTCTAGAACTGCTGAAGTACCATCCTCGCGTTCTCTACATAGACATTGATATTCACCATGGAGACGGGGTTCAGGAAGCATTTTACCTCACTGATCGTGTGATGACAGTATCATTTCACAAATATGGCAACTACTTCTTTCCAGGAACAGGTTGAGATCTGGACTACACTGGAACCTCTCTAATTCGGACACCCTTGGGACAGAAGAAAGTGTCCTGATTAGTGAGGTGTCCTGATTTCAGGGGTTTAAAACATGGCATTTGGCACAGCAAAAAGTGTCATGTTTATCGAGGTGTCCTCATTTCAGGGTGTCCTGATTAGAGGGGTTCCACTATACCACTGACACGCTAATGATGTCATTTACTTAGCACAGTTATTAAGAAACACACACACACACACACACACACAACATAACACACACACACACACACACACAACACACACACATACACACACACACACATACACACACACACACACACACACACACACCGTACAGGTGACATGTATGAAGTAGGAATAGAGAGAGGTAAACACTACTCAGTCAACGTTCCTCTAAAGGACGGCATTGATGACCAGACCTACGACAGCCTCTTCAAACCCATTATCCATGCCGTTGTAGAACACTACAGACCAACATGTATAGTGCTGCAGGTGACCAGACCAGCGTCATTTGAAATGTCAGCTACCTGTGTGTTTGCCACTTATTCTAGTGTGGAGCTGATTCTCTTGGCTGTGACAGACTGGGGTGTTTTAACCTTAGCATCAAAGGCCATGGGTACTGATGAGCTTGTGTGTGTGCGTGTGTGTGTGTGTGTGTGTGTGTGTGTGTGTGTGTGTGTGTGTGTGTGTGTGTGTGTGTGTGTGTGCGTGCGTGTGTGTGTGTGCGTGTGTGTGTGTGTGTGCGTGTGTGTGTGCGCGCGTGTGTGTGTGTGGTGTGATGTGGAGAGGGAAGGATGGTAGTTCTTTTTCACTTCTTGTTCCACTAATCTCAGGGAATGTGTGAAGTTTGTGAAGGGCTTTAATATTCCGACATTGGTCTTGGGGGGCGGAGGGTACACGGTGAGGAATGTTGCACGGTGCTGGACATACGAGACTGCCCTTCTGCTGGACTCCGATATCAACAATGAACTACCTTACACAGGTATAGTGGCAGTGGACCTGTGTTAATCCCTCCCTCCCTCCCTCCCTCCCTCCCTCCCTCACTCACTCACTCACTCACTCACTCACCTCACCTCACAGAGTATTTTGAATATTTTTCTCCTGACTTCACTCTCCATCCTGATGTCAGTGTCAAGATAGACAACCAGAACAATAGACAGGTAGACTCCTCATCTGTTGCTATAGTGACCTGACCTTCCCTCTCTCTCTCTCCTCTCTTTCTCCCTCTCTCTCCCTCTCTCTCTCCCACCTATCCTCCTGACTCAGTACATTGACCAAGTCCGTCAGACTGTAATAGAGAGTTTACGACTTCTGCCCCACTCGCCTAGTGTACAAATGCAGCAGGTCAGTATTCTCAGAGATTACTAGATTAGTGCACCTGTCTATCTGTCTCCTCCCTCGGATGGTAGGTGCCTCCAGACATGTTAAGTATGGATATCACTCCAGAGATGTCTGCTGACACACGCACACCTGCAGGAGAGGGTGAGAGGGAAATTCAACATCCGTCCGAGTTCTATTCCTCCAGCACAGACCACGACCAACACACACCTGGAATGGAGACAACTCCATAGCCACAGGAACACACTATCACCTCCTTCTTTGTACAACAAACTGCTGAACTTAATTTCTATTCTCTTAGTGTGTGTATACTTGTGTTCTTGTGAATATTCATATATACATCAGTAAGTCGTGAAGTGGAGTTCTCAATATTGAGACGCGTTGTAAAAGTGGGCGTAGGTATTCCTACCGTGTATGGAGGATGTAAAATGGCGCAGGTGAAGCAGCCTGCTCCCTACTGGAGCGGTACAGCTCTGTGGAAAGATGACTTCGAAGAGCTCTCTTCAGACCAGTACAAAGGTTATCTCGTACGTACTGTACAGTACGAGTAGGCAGACTGAGCAAGAGGAGGGTGGGGCACGCGTTGAACGACATTGTTTATTTCACACCTCGAGCTCCCTCTCTCCCTCTCTTCCCTCAGGGCAGTACCTCATTTTATTTTTTTATCCCAACGACTTGTAAGTAACAATGTCCAGCTGCATCCTTTACTACTGCTATCCCACCTGTGGACTCGTGTCTATCTGTAGTACCTTCGTATGCCCCACGGAACTTATTGAGTTGAGCGAGAAAGTTGAAGAATTCGGGAAGATGAATTGTGCAGTTGTAGCTTGCTCCTGTGACTCTCAATACTCTCATCTGGCCTGGTAAGGTAGCAGGTATTGTTGGCATATGATGGAGGCCAGTGTGTGTGTGTGTGTGTGTGTGTGTGTGTGTGTGTGTGTGTGTGTGTGTGTGTGTGTGTGTGTGACGTGTGACAGGTGCCAGACTGACCAGTCCAAAGGAGGGCTGGGTCCAGTTGAATTTCCCATCCTTGCCGACACGTCCCACAAGATTGCCAGTGATTATGGAATCCTAGTGGAAGACAAGGGGATTTCACTCAGGTAATTTCATACCCATACTCCCATTCCTCATTCCCTCATTCCTCACGTACAGAGGCACCTTCATAATCGATACCAATGGCATTATCCGCAGTGCAATCATCAACGACATTGAGGTACAGACTGTGGGGGTTGCAAATATCCATTAATTATCACGATATCTTTCTGATCTCGTAAACATCTATCTAGACCATAGTCTCAGTGAAAGTGTAATACTTGTAGTGATGTGTAGACAGCTGCCTTCCATTGACACAGGTGGGACGGAACATAGACGAGATTCTGAGACTGGTTCAGGCCTTTCAGTTCACAGATCTCCATGGAGAGGTGTGCCCCGAGGGGTGGAGGCCTGGTCAGAAGACGGTGAGGCCTCTGGTCATGTGATCTACATGTAATAATCACATGACTTTGGCTACAGATCAGAAGGGATTCCTCAGTGAGTAAATTTGACTTCCGAGAGCACAGGAGATCATGATACACATCACATGACAGTCACATGACAGTCACACTCTCTGCTCATTTGATACGTGTGTAATTATAACTTCCGACGCAACATTTTGTTCATCATTTAAAATGTTGTATAAATGTACAGGATATTATGATAGCACTGTAAAAATATTGGATGTGAATGGAAATGACAAGCTAGTTAGTGTGGTTGGGAAGGAGGGTCCGTGTCGGTGTGCTGGCGACGAACTGCTAGCTGGGAGGATCCCGGTGGAGACAGGGTCACGGGGCGGATGGGGCTTGATGGGAAGTGGGTGTGGTCTGCCCCACTATCAGTGGAGGAGATCTGACGGGAGTAGCGGGCACAAGATGCAGCAAACTTGCCCAGGTCAGCCATCAGTCCAGGGACACTACACACATTGAGAGAGAAGATAACACTAGTAATAGTCCATCATTGGTCTCATACCTGCTCAGCAGTCCTGGTGTGCCTAATGGTGTATCTGGGGCCTCCTGATGAGGGGGAGAGGGAGGAGAGAGAGGGGGGGAGAGGGAGGAGAGAGAGGGAGGAGAGAGAGGAGAGAGGGTGGGAGAGGGAGGAGAGAGAGGGGGGAGAGGGAGGAGAGAGAGGGGAGAGGGAGGAGAGAGGGGAGAGAGGGAGGAGAGAGAGGGGGAAGAGAGAGGGGGGAGAGAGAGAGAGAGAGAGGGGGGAGAGGGAGGAGAGAGAGGGGGGAGAGGGAGGAGAGAGAGGGGGGAGAGGGAGGAGAGAGGGAGGAGAGGGAGGAGAGGGAGGAGAGGGGGGAGAGGGGGGGGGAGAGGGTGACAGATATATACATGTAGCTGGCCATCCTCTCACCTGCTGGACCCACGTGTGCTGGAGGACTTGCTTGGCAGAGAGCCTCTCCCTAGCCTCCCTCACCAGGAGATGCATGATTAGATCCTTAGCCTCTGAAGACACTCCACTCCACTCCTGGAGATGGCCAAGAAGGGTGAGTAACGGAGAGAGAGAAGAGGAATGGGTCAGCCTTACCCTCTCAGGAAACTCAAAATGGCCATTGGTAATGCTGGACAGGAGAAGTTCCTGTGAACACCAACCACATTTGTTATAGTGGTTTGTTCGTATGGCTTCAGTGGTACCTGACATCCAAGGCACTCTTCTCCTCTGTTCCAGCCACAGTTCCCCCCACACTGACCAGAAAATGGAGGCCTGCCACTTAACATCATGTACATCATTACCTGTAGTGATAGAGAAAGGCATTGAAGCCTGTACATACCACCCTCTGAAATGAGGACACCTCTCTAATAGGGGCAATCTTCAGGTCCAAATCCATTGAAGCCTGTACATACCACCCTCTGAAATGAGGACACCTCTCTAATAGGGACACATCTTCAGGTCCCAACTCCATTGAAGCCTGTACATACCACCCTCTGAAATGAGGACACCTCTCTAATAGGGACACATCTTCAGGTCCCAACTCCATTGAAGCCTGTACATACCACCCTCTGAAATGAGGACACCTCTCTAATAGGGACACATCTTCAGGTCCCAACTCCATTGAAGCCTGTACATACCACTCTCTGAAATGAGGACATCTCTCTAATAGGGACACATCTTCAGGTCCCAACTCCATTGAAGCCTGTACATACCACCCTCTGAAATGAGGACACCTCTCTAATAGGGACACATCTTCAGGTCCCAACTCCATTGAAGCCTGTACATACCACCCTCTGAAATGAGGACACCTCTCTAATAGGGACACATCTTCAGGTCCCAACTCCATTAAAGCCTGTACATACCACCCTCTGAAATAAGGTCACCTCTCTAATAGGGACTCCTCCGAAAACACCACTTACCCCTAAACTCCACAAGTCACACTTCTTGTCATAAGAGAACACATCTCCTCTGAAGGTATCCACCACCTCAGGTGCCATGAACTCAGCTGAGCCAACAGGAGTGAAGAGAACTGGTGTCTTGTTAGGTGTGGCTGGATTGACAACCATACTGCTTAAATCAAAGTCACATATTCTTACAGGAGTGATCTAAAGGGAGGAGAGAGCAGGGAGAGGGAGAGAGAGAGGGGAAGAAGGGGGAGATGGAGAGAGAGAGAGAGAGAGAGAGAGAGAGGGGGGGGGGGGGGTTAGGGTGAGGGTGATTTTATCCCACTCTGGTTGAATTATTTTCACCTGATTCTTCTTCACACAGAGGACATTTTGCGGCTTGAGGTCCCTGTGAGCTATCCCATTCTCGTGAAGGAAGACCAGAGCAGCTGCTACTTCTCTGACCACCTCACTTGCTTCTCGCTCCACAAACCTCTCCTTCCTCTCAATGTGTGCCAATAGATGACCTGGATGGAGTGCATACCACACTATCCACCATACAAAGAATAGTTGCTTACCACCATGCATTTTCTCAAAGACCAGACAAAATCTGGAGGGATGGAGAGGAGGGAGGGAGGGAGGGAGGGAGAGGGGGAGGGAGGGGGGGGGAGAGTGAGAGAAGAGCATCAGTGGTGGGGCGAGGGGTGGAGAGGAGAGGGAAGAAAGAGAGTGAGGGGAGAGGGTCAGTGGGTGGAGAGGGAGGGAGGGACAGGGGAAGAGAGGGGAAGTGGAGGGTGGAGGAGGGAGGGAGGGAGAGTGAGGGGAGAGGGTCAGTAAAAGGAAATGTACACTTCTCTTGTGTTGTCTGACCTCTTCTCTTCTTCAAAAGGTTGTATCAACTGAAGAATGCTCCTGGACAAGATAACCCACACACAGCCATTCACAAGTACCATTCACCAATAGACTAACCTGTTATTTCTACAGAGGTACAGAATTTCAATCTCTCTGAGGACTTTCTCCCTCACCCCTGGCTTGTCCATAGGTATTATCTGAGGAATAGCGGACTAGGTACTACTACCATTATGGGATGGAGGTTATGTCGCTGACCTTCACTGCAAACTCTTTATTGTCAGTTTTACGGCGACAAGTTGTGACAGAAGAGTAGGCTCCCTTGCCAAGCTCCTCACCAACCAGTTCATATACATCTTGAGGTAGATGGGAAGTGAGTGGGGGAGAGTGATAGAGGGTGAGGGAGGGAGGGAGGGAGGGAGGGAGGGAGGGAGGGAGGGAGGGAGGGAGGGAGGGAGGGAGGGAGAGAGGAATGGAGGGAGGGAGGGATGGAGGGAGGGAGGGAGGGAGGGAGGGATGGAGGGAGGGAGGGAGGGAGGGAGGGAGGCTAAATCTCACCAGAGAAGTTCTGTACTTGAAGTGGCTTCTTGGGTCTCCTCTTCTTGTGATTGGTTGAGGGTGGAGAGAGATGATGTAGTGACAAGGTGTTGGGGACTGGGGGGGGGGGGGGGGGGGGAGGAGGTCAGTTGGTGAGAGAGAAGGGGAATATACATACCTTCCTTAGGCTCTGAGGCAATATCTCCATTCTTCTCCTTAGGCAGATGCAGCTGTAGATTAAAAATGTTATTACCTACCATTATCCCCACAGTAAACAAACCTTAACAAGCACAAATTCCACCCCTTAAATTTGGACAGTTTACAATAGGGACATTGGGCAGCAATAGGGGACATTGGACAGCAATAGGGGACATTGGACAGCAATAGGGGACATTGGACAGCAATAGGGGACATTGGACAGCAATAGGGGACATTGGACAGCAATAGGGGACATTGGACAGCAATAGGGGACATTGGAGAGCAATAGGGGACATTGAACAGCAATAGGGGACATTGGACAGCAATAGGGGACATTGGACAGCAATAGGGGACATTGGAGAGCAATAGGGGACATTGGACAGCAATAGAGGACATTGGACAGCAATAGGGGACATTGGACAGCAATATGGACCATTGGACAGTTTACAATAGGGACATTGGACAGCAATAGGGGACACTGGACACAGAAGGATGGGATAAGGTGTACATCAACGTACATGAAAATCCTGGTGAAATTTCCTCAAGTCTTCTACTTCTTTCTTTTCCCCAGACAGCGGTTTACAGTTATTTTCTCCTGAAAGCTGTTAACAGTACCACAAAATGGAGGGAATTCAAATACAGAGGAGGTTGGTGTAATGGCCTCTCGCCCTACGTTGCGGCAATGTAATATCCCTCGTCAGTGAGTGGTACTTACTCTAAACGTGTCGGCGAACTGTCGGAGAGACTCCAGCTTTGCCTTGTCCATCACGCCTGCTCTCGACCACGCCCACGACCCCGCCCCATTATTAGCCACGCCCACGAGTGTGGAGCGATCTCTTACGTAATGGAGAAGGAGTGGCTGGTAACAGCTGAAACCTAACACGTGCCGGATGTTAGACCTCACACTGCTCTATATATACAGCACCCAACTTTGGTCAAAATATACACTCAGCACTAGTCCAGGTGGCTCCTTGTGACAAACGCCTCTCGCTGTTGCCGGCGCTATGGCGCACTGCAACTGTGCTCTTCCCAACAAGATGACCCAACAGAGGGTGGACGACCTCCGGAGGGTACGTACCTATAAGAATCCTACAGTTACCACTAGATCTATACGTTTGAGGTACTACGTGTGATAAATGACTTCATCACTATTCCTCAGGCTGGAGCTCTAGCTGAGCAAATCCGTTACTCTGGAGACCTGAGCATCAAAGACAGAAGTTACCGGCTGAGGACCTACAAAAATTGCTTTATAGGTAATGGTTCATTGGTTTTTTATTTCAAAAGCCTCTCAACTGCTAACATAACAGGCCTGCTAACATAACAGGCCTCCTACAAGTGTGTATAGTGCAACACCTCTCTTTCCTTTCCTTTCATTTTCAATGAGTGTCTAGCAGTACACCCACCACCACAGAGCACCCAGAAAGAAAATGTCATCCTTCCTACCTCCCCCTCCCTCCCTCCCTCCCTCTCCCTCCCTCCCTCCCTCCCTCCCTCCCTCCCTCCCTCCCTCCCTCCCTCCCTCCCTCCCTCCCTCCCTCCCTTTAGCCACTGATATGGTGGACTGTCTGATCCGAATGAGGGAGGCCTCTGACAGACAGACAGCTGTGACAATAGGTCAGCTCCTGGTGGACACTGACTACATCCATCATGTGGTGGATGAACACAACTTTGAAGATGGCTTTCTCTTCTTCAGGTTCAGACAGGATGGTAAGATTATATTCCCACATACATTACACAAACATGTGCCACTCTAATTACTAAATACTAATGGCAGGAGTATCCCCCTTCCCTCTCCCTCCAGACCGGCCAGGGCTGGCCATCGAAGGTCCGTCTGCTACCTATCTGAAGGGCCAGGAGGGTTCAAGAAGTGACATCCTCTACAAAAAGCGTGTTCTGGTAGGCTGGATTCCATACTACTTCATACTCAGCCCTGTCAAGAAAGTCCTGTATCAGTTTAGGACACAGCTGGTATGACCTCAACCACACACACACACACACACACACACACACACACACACACACACACACACACACACACACACTCTCTCTCAGTACTATCTGTTCATGTCTATCTCTTACCTTACCCAAGGAGTCCTCACCAGTCTCCTGCTGGGCCATGAAGGGGGTCAAAGTTCAGCCCTCTCTCCCAAGGGGCGCCTCAGGGAAATACCTCCTCCACTTCACCTTCCCTCAGTCTGATCAAAAAGGTAAGTACTACACCAGTCCTTCCAATACCACCACCCCCAACTTCCCTTACATGTCCCTCAGCCCATCCAATTAAGTATACCTTCATCCACACGTCAGCCTTATATAGAGTCGGGCTATAGTCAGGAAACACCATCATGTGCTCCATATTTACACAGTCAGTGAGTCATGTGTTATCCCCTTTAGATCTTTGTCTGGGAACTGAGAGTAGTGAGGTCCAGTTGTTATGGTTACAAAACCTGAGTGACATGGGCGTGGAGGTATTGCCGTCGACTGACGAACAAGAGGAGACAATTCGGAGTGCAAGGTCCATTTTCGATTTTGATGCTAGGACGATAGATGGAGAACTTGTATCACTGGAGAAGTACAGGTAGGAGTGCATCATACTGTGTTGAATGTCATGTGACTGTCACCTGACCCCCTACAGAGGTCATGTGACACTCATTGTTAATGTGGCGTCACAATGAGGGTTGGCCCCCAAGAACTACACTCAACTTGTCCAGCTTCATCGGGAGTATGCAGAACGGAAGGGACTTAGAATCCTGGCCTTCCCTTGTAACCAGTTTGGAAAACAGGTCAGACCAGTTTTGAATGTAGGCCAGCCAAGATAGCTAGTAACAGTACATAACCTTGTCCCCCCTCCCCCTCCCTCCCTCCTCCTCTCCCCCTCCCTCTCTCTCTCTCTCTCACACTACATGTAGGAACCAGGCACGCCTGAGGAGATCAAGGCATATGCAGCTGGCTATGGTGTAGAGTTTGACATCTTCGCCAAGATTGAGGTCAATGGAAGCCAAGCCCATCCACTCTACAGGTTTCTGAAGTCTCATGTACACAAGGGCCTCGGCAGTTTCATCAAATGGAATTATGAGAAAGTACATTAGTCCAGAGCCATGCAAACCACACCCACTTATGATTGTTCTATATTTTCAGTTTCTCTGTGATCCTGATGGGGTTCCTGTCAAGCGCTATCTCCCCACTACGGCCCCATTGGTCAGCCACACTACCATATATGGTGTACAGTGGAACCTCTCTAATCAGGACACCCTGAAATGAGGACACCTCGATAAACAGGACACTTTTAGCTGTCCCAAATGCCATGTTTGTGTACAATTTAATCCCTGTACAACTTAACCCCTGTACAATTTAACCCTTCTTCTGTCCCAAGGGTGTCCGGATTAGAGAGGTTCCACTGTACACACACTCAGTATTGCTTCATTAACCCTTTTGATATTGTCATTTACTTCATTAACTCTTTTGATTCCCTACAGGACACACTTCCAGATATGGAAAAGTTGTGGTCTAGTTCTCTGCCATCACGATCGGACAGTGTTCGAATATAGCCCCTCCCCTTACCCCTCCCCTCTTGTTTGTGATGTGGCTTGTAATTTGTTGTCGTTTGAAGGGTTTCCGTGAAACCACATAGTGGGATGGAAACACCTGAGTTACCATGGCAACTGTTACTAAGACACACTAATATATTCTGTGTTCTGAAATTTAATTTTTCATTTTACAACAGATGAGATGCATAATTTATTATTAGTAATACTACAACACCATATTTGGGCATCCATTTAAAATTGACAGATCCTACCCTCTGCATGTGATGTAACCATGGAAACACTACATACAGGCACCATTAGATAAGATTTACTGCACAAATAAAGTAGTACAGAAGACGTTACATAATGTGCTACCGAATTAAAGTGGTCTGATATGGGACTAAACTGGTGGGTGGAGATAATTAGAAATCGGCAAATTCCTTGGAGAATTTCTCATTACTTGATATACGAAGGGGTTCCTCTTCATAGTCATCGAAATTACTTGTGTCCCCCGGTCCTCGGTACTTGGGAATAAATGGAGCATCCACCTAGAGAGAGGGGGGAGGAGGGAGGAGGAGGGGGGGGGGGGAGAGGGAGGGAGAAGGAGAAGGAGGGGGGGGGGAGGGAGAGAGAGGGAGAGGGAGGAGGAAGAGAGGGGGGAGAGGGAGAAGGAAGAGAGAGAGGGGGGAGAGTGAGGAGAGGAGGAAGAAAGAGCGGGGAAGCGAGAGAGAGGGGGGGGGGGAGAGAGACATTTTAAACCCATGGGGTAGAAGACAAGATGCCCCTATTTCAAGGGTATTGGTCCAACTTAATCCTCCCTATTTATTACATGGGATATCGGGCAATATGGCAAGTTATTGTACGAGTGTGTAAGGTATTGCCCGAGCCGAAGGCGAGGGTAATACTCACTCGTATTGCCCGATAAACCACGTAATAAGCTGTTTATTACCTAGCTCGTCTTCAACCACACTCTGCTTAAAACTCCGCTTCACTCGTTGCTAACACTACGCATGGACACACAATGCGCAATGCGCTCTGAAATTTAATTGGCTAACATTGACTGGGCAATATAACCGGGCAATATGGGAAAATATTGGGTATATGTCTGGGATTGCCACGGACTGTCCCGGGATGTCCCATGTCCCCTATCTGACAACTAGTTTACCCCGTCTGAGGAGCAGCCACAGCCCCTCCCCATCAGTAAAGGGGGTGGAGCCGAATGCATGGTGAGGCTCCACCCCCTTTTGATGGGGAGGAGGCTGGGTTCGCGACGAAGACTACGCGGAAGATGATGTGTATAATACTGTATACATATGTATAGATACATATGATATCCTGGGACATCCCGGGACAGTCCGTGGCATTCCTGGACATACCTCAAATATTGCCCAGTGCGGAATAGGATTGCTGGGCAATATGACTAGGTAATAAAACTCCTTACTGCCCACCTTCTTCAGGTGTATGGCACCCCAGTCAGTTGCAGCAAACCACTTGTGGCCCTTGATATCTGCCACTCCATTCTTGAGATTTCCAAACCTTTTAGTGAGGTCCACTTGGAGGAGGTTACGTAATAGGTCCTTTAAATCTGCTGTGAAGTGGGAGGGGAATCGCACCTGTGTGTGTGTGTGTGTGTGTGTGTGTGTGTGTGTGTGTGTGTGTGTGTGTGTGTGTGTGTGTGTGTGTGTGTGTGTAATTAGGCATGCACATTCCATTATCCAACCCCCCACATCCCTAACACAACAGAACACACCCTGTCATAGTACAGTACAGTACCATCCCACTGTTACGAGAGATCTACTGACTTTTCCTGAGACAATCTTCTCATATATCTGAATAGGCTGGTCAGCAAAGAAGGGAGGGTAGCCAGCGGACATCTCGTAGATCAGTACACCCATTGCCCACCAGTCCACGGCCTTGTTATAGCCCTGTAGTAGGAGAGAGACATGTCAAGTCGTAGGTGAACACCAGCCACATGTGTCACACATACCACAGGCCCACAGGCCATTGAGTGGACACCAAACAACAAACTGTTCGTGTGGCGATGGAATGTGAACAGTGAAACTCCTCCCACACATCCATATAATTATATACATGTATATATATATATATAGCAAAGGGAGTTTTTCATGCAAAAGCAATGGCAATGTTTATTTGTCAAACCAGCACTCTTACGGAGCCAGAGCAGGAAAGAATTGGCTACATACAATATAGACGTGATGTATGTACGTGATAAGGTACTCATTGCACATACAACACTTGCTTCTGTGCTATAACTCTTATACCTGATTTCAGGTCCATTGTCGTTGGTTTTTCCATTGACGGCTGCACATGCACATCAGGCTGACTGTATTTGCTCTCTAGTGTGTCAGTGAGAGTATACTGTAAAAGGGCTACTCAACTTCCTAAGGGTGATTCACCACTGAATACAAAAGCGTTCCAACTGCAAGAGGAATAACACTGGCAGTTGATGCACATGTGCAGCAGCCTTGGGACAACGGACCTGAAATCTTGTGTACTTATGATACAGTGTGGTAGCTGTGTACACCTTGTGAAGGAAATACTACAGAGTGTGTGTGTGTGTGTGTGTGTGTGTGTGTGTGTGTGTGTGTGTGTGTGTGTGTGTGTGTGTGTGTACGAGTACCTTTGAGAGGATGATCTCGGGGGAGAGGTACTCTGGAGTCCCACACAGAGTCCATGTTCGTCCCTTCACTTTCTTAGCAAACCCAAAGTCAGTCAACTGGAGAAAGGACACACCCACTGCTATATATAGAACTGCACATGACATCACAGGGAACGATACACCTGATGCTATATATAGAAACACTGTATCCCATCTGCAATAAGTGGAACCTCTCTAATCCAGACACCCTTGGGGCCAGAAGAAAATGTCCTGATTAGTGAGGTGTCCTGGTTTCAGGGGATATATGTTGGCCATCAAATGTCCTATATACTGAGCTGGGGCCCTAATTAGAGGAGCCCCTCTCTAGATGACTACTAATTAATGTGACACACTACCTTGACGTAGCCCTGGCCATCGATGAGAATATTCTCTGGTTTGAGGTCTCGATAGACAATGTCCAGACTGTGGAGGTACTCAAAGCCAAGTACTATCTGTGAGGCGTAGAACCTGGAGTGGGTCTCACTGTGGGGAGGAGGGGGGAGGGAGAGAGGGGGAGGAGGGGGGAGGGAGAGAGGGAGAGAGAGGGAGGAGGAGGGAGGGAGGGAGGCAGGGAGGGAGGGAGGGAGGGAGAGTGAGAGGGAGGGAGTAGGCGATATAGGTGGTGTCTCATGAGAGTGCTGACCTGAAGCGGCCAATTCGCCTCAAATGTGAGAACATTTCTCCTCCGGGGACAAACTCCAGTACCATGTAGAGGTAGGAGTTATCCTGTGGGGGAGGGAGGGATGGAGGGAGGGAGGGAGGGAGGGAGGGAGGGAGGGGGAGAGGGAGGAGGAGAGGGAGGGAGGGGGGAGGGAGGAGGGAGGGGGAGAGAGAGAGAGGGGGAGAGGGAGGGAGGGAAGGAGGGAGGGAGGGAGGGAGGAAGAGAGGGAAAGAGGGAGAAAGGGAGGGAGGGGAGAAAAAAGAAATCTCTTTCACTATCACGACACACAGTTGTCATCCCAGTCCCAAGGCCACAGCAAGCAGTAGCCCTACATGACTGGGCCACACATCAGGTGAAGCTATCTAAGTGATGAGGAAGTCTCCAAGATGTCCTTTATCTCCCTAGAGACTGCATGCCATGGCTCTAAAACACTTACTCCATAGCAACAGCCCTACTATCTACGCCCACACAATACTCCACAATACATGGAGTATGTCACTATTCACTGAAAACACATCTGAGAATAGGAAATTGTACAAAATATCTTTACTCCAAACTAATTTCTCTGTGGTTTCAGGGACATGAAGATGATTAGAATATTGCCATAACCTTCTGGCTACCTGCCATTCTTATGTAATAGCATGTAACCATAAAACCACTCACACACACTCGAAGTAGCAGTTTGAAGGAAACCAACCAACCTTAAAATGATATTCCAAATTGACTAAAAAGGGGCACTTGATGGAGGCTAAGATTCTCTTCTCGTTCAGAGTGTGTTCAACCTGCTTTAGTTTCACCACCTTCGACTTGTCGAGGATCTTGAGTGCATGATATGTCTTGTTGGCTTTGTGTTTCACTAGCATCACGCGACCAAAGGAACCAGTCCCTAGGGTTTTGATACGATCAAAATCATCTAGTGCAGCATTGCTCTGAAGAATGGAGAGAGAGAGAGGGAGAGAGAGAGAGAGAGAGAGAGAGAGGGGGGGGGGGAGAGAGAGAGAGAGAGGGGGGGGGGGGAGAGAGAGGGAGAGAGGGGGGGGGGGGAGAGAGAGAGAGAGGGGGGGGGGAGAGAGAGAGAGGGAGAGAGAGAGAGAGAGAGAGAGGGGGGGGGGAGAGAGAGAGAGAGAGAGAGGGAGAGTAAGGCGTCTTGTTGCTTGTCTTCCACACATGAATGACCTACACCCTCTATCACATCAGGAATTTTAACTATGTACACAGTTAGCAGTACAGCAAGAGCTCCTCTCTACCTTTGGAGGACTATCCCACTTCTTCTGGAACTCAATCTTCGATTCTGCCAAGAAAGCTTGGACTGAAGACAATGTCGGGAGGTGTGTGTGTGTGTGTGTGTGTGTGTGTGTGTGTGTGTGTGTGTGTGTGTGTGAGATGGGGAGAGAGGGGGGGGGGGGAGAGAGAGATTGCAAAAGTGAATTGGGGGCCCAATATAAGGAATGATGGTGGGTCCAGTGGTAGATATATTGAGCTAGGCTAGTGAAATGAGGGCCTCCACTCCAGACATGCACACTAGATGCAATAGGCTGGTGTTCATACTTGCAGCCCCAGCGGTTACTGCACTGCTTCCTATACACACAGCTGCTCGACCCCCCACATAAAAGCGACATAACCACTACCATCGCTCATGCAGAATAGCTATCCCATGCTATCCCATGCTATCCCATGGCCAAGCACAGAAATCTGTTGTGCAATCAGAAAGAGCAGGCATACTTTACCAGCTGTTTTGTATGACTCACCTACGTCTCCCTTCCCGCCAGAGCCAATGACTTTCTGAAATAGACTAGTCATCTTGTCCAGTGAGTGCGATCGGCAAATGTTAGTCACGTGAGATCTCGCGCGTAGCGCCGCAGCCTAAAATGAAGGCGTGGCTATTAGACGCGTCGCAGATTTATATAGCTTCGAAGACTGACGGGATGATTCTGTCGTAGCAGACCGACGACGGCGGTTAAAATATGATTTTCCGAGTGCCGAATCTTACGAGGATTCTCAAGCCACAGTTTGTCGGCAGCGTAAGAAGGCTGACAGATTCCGCCAGCGAACACCAGTTTTGTCTGGTGGAGGTTGGCGTTGTGAGTGGCTTTGTAGAGCGATGTCTGCTGGCGTCGGGGGCCCTACAGTCCCATGCTGCCTCTCTCGCCTCCGTCCTCGTCCACGCAGACATTAGAGGCCACTACAGTCATGGCATCAATAGACTAGGTAAGAGACGGCCGCCCCCACTGTCTCTATAAATACAAATATTTTCTACCTGCAGAAATGTATTGTAAAGAGATTGAATCAGGCCAGTGTGATGGTAAAGTCACTCCTCAGATAGTGAAGGAGACGGAAGCTACTGCTCTAGTGGACGGCAGAAATGGCATCGGCTCTGTGAGTGTGTTTACATTGATTATTCCTCATGCTAAGCTACCAATTTGAAAGTGTTTATGATTGTTTAGGTGGTGGGTGAATTCTCAATGGACATAGCCATCCACAAAGCAAAGAAGATAGGCTGTGGATGGGTTACTGCTAGAGGTACATATTACATTAAGGCCAACTATGTCAGAGTATTGTAGACATGCACGCCTGGAGGATTATGGTGTTACTTCCACTCTCTCAGGCTCCAATCACTATGGGATAGTTGCACATTACACACTGAGAGCAGTAGAGCAAGGATTAATAGTGAGTTACCTCCTCCACCTCTGTACCTTTGACCTCATCAATTCACTTCCTGGAGTAACTACTATTCATTGTCAGGCAGTGTATGGTTACGATGGTCTCCTCTATACTTGTCATCCTGCAGGGGATCTCTGTCACTAACACTTCCCCACTAGTGGTCCCCACAAGAGCACAGCAAGTTAGTTCCCAATGTGATACTGACAATGACCACTATATATGGGCCCATGGGCAATGTAGTATGATCATCAATGTTGTGTTCAATGCTGGGTTGTTTTCTCCCACTGCAGTGTGTGTTTGGCACTAACCCCATCTCATTTGCAGCTCCATCAACAGGAGACCCATTTGTTCTGGACATGGCTACATCCACTGCTGCTGTTGGCAAAGTACATATATGTTATCAGGCTACAATATGAGCACCACATGCAGAGATAATGCTCTATTCCCTCAGGTGGAAATACAGGCACGGAAAGAACTTCCTATTCCCAGTGCCTGGGGTGTTGATAGGGATGGAAAGGTTGGCCATATACCCACAGTACAGTATATATATTATAATGTCAATCAATATGACTCAATGTGAGGTCCAATTATACAATTACTCGGCCAGTAAATTATGGTGATGGTAATTTACAGGTTGAATGATTACATGTGCTCTTGCTATGTACATTCCAAGTTGAATGTCTCAGCCATTGTACACAGCATTCTGTCCAACTGACAAAACATGCAACTGCATGAGATAACTATATCTTTGTTGAACAGCCATTAAATTTACATGAACGAGTGACTACACATGCAACTGAGTTAACAACATTTTGTGTTAAAATAACCATCGTGTTTTTGCAGTTGCAACATAGCTATTTTTTGTAACTACAAACTCCCAAAAGGTATAGGATATCCATAAGGAATGATGTCTGTATATCTTGAGATACTCCTTGTAATCTCACAGAGGTAGTCACGTACACAACCCCGCTGTATTATACTTCTGTATTGAAGTGTAATGGAGGAGTAGCTCGTACTCGTGTATGCAATCAGATAAATTACATAATAATTATGTTCTACATATCTTTTGAGTAACAAGACAAGTTGTAGTCATGTAATGCAACTGAGGTGACCAACACACTGGTCAAAACAACCACCTCTTTTTTGCAGTGTAGTATTCTGAACTCAAGTATAATGGTATAGTGACAGAAACTTGACAGAGAATAGTATAGTGACAGAGAATAGTATAGTTCATTTTCACTGTTCACACTGCAGGAAACTCACAACCCTCATGCAGTCCTGGATGGAGGAGGCCTCATGCCACTTGGCGGCCAAGAGACTACTGGTAAGAGACTTCATTACAGTTTGTGTAAATCTCAACAGTAGTGGTAGCCTTACGGTAACTATTGTGATGTAAATATACAGCTGGGTATAAGGGCTATGGCCTGGCAATGATGGTGGAGGTGATGTGTGGCATACTTGGAGGGGGCTCATATGCCCACCACATTAGGAAATGGAGTGTTGAGGAGCGCAGAGAGGCAGATCTGGTATGCAATATATATCAATGTACCCTCAAGGCTATTCACAGGCACTATTTCACTGTAGGGTCAGTCATTCATAGCCGTGGATCCTGAAGTCTTTGCTCCAGGCTTCCAGTCCAGATTGGACCACTTCATCCAGGAAATGAGAAACATGAAACCAGTAAAAGCCTCCCTCCTTCAGCAGCAGCTTCTTTTGCTGTATTTAACCAATATATCTGTTATACCATATACAGAGTGAGGCTGGGAAGCCTGTGCTGGTAGCTGGTGATCCCGAACGAGCTCACATCCAGAGGGTTAAGAAAGATGGAGGCATACACTATCACATCAACCTCTTGCAAGCCTTGGTAAATTAATAAGTGATCATAATATAATGATGTAATATAATGCTGCTTTCTGTCCACACCTATCAGAAAAGTTTAGCTGAAAGGTTGAGGGTTGACGAACTGAAGACTAGCAATCCAGTGTGAATACCTGATCATCATTTTTATTACATCATTCTTTCCAATTCCATATGTGTCTACCTGTAATCTCCTGTAATGATAATCACAGCACTTTGTTCATCAGTAATACTGTTCACAACAGCAAGACTCACGTGGTGTTTGAGGTAGGAGAGCACCATGATCCATACCACGTAGAACACATTCTGGAACAGGACTCTTAAGCTGGCTGGGACATACCGGAAGTTGACAACCTGTACTGCTGGCCACAGTAACAAATCCAGCTACGTATGCATAACAACAGCCTCTTCAATTATCACTGATAGTATGGATAGCAGTCAGTACCTCAAAGGTTGTCATAAATTTCTGTCTTGTTTCTTTTACTGTTTCCTTCCAACTTTTGCCCTCCAATTTGCACACGACTGAAAACACGTGAAATGATTATATATAGACTATGTACGTTTATACGTAGTAAATGTCAAGCAACTCACGGAGGTAGAAAAGGAGGATCTGAAAGGGGCTGAGTACAAGCATATCTAGCGTGACCTTTTTGGCTATGGTAGTTGCTCTTACTCCAGGGAAGTGGAAGTCTAGGTAACGGTACCAGTAGTGATCGATAGGACCCATCAGTAGGCCTACAGTGCCGAAGCGGAGTGTTCGCGGCCAGTCGTGAGGATTCACGCGCTCGACGCGCTGCTCCAGAGCGTCACCCAAAGCGTCTAACGCACAGGAAGAGACTGTGTTGGTCAGTAGAAGATACCTGCCCAGCAGGCGGTGGTGCAGAAGCCGACGAATGTAGTAGCTATGACGAAACATGCCATCTCAATTCAGCGTCTTCGGTAATTCTAAATGAAGCGCATTTCTTCTTGATTACAACGCGGCCGCGGGCCTCGAGCGCAGCTGCTATAAACAAACTCGTAGTACGCCATAAGTAAGCCATGGGAGGAAGGATTGCCAGGTTGACCGGGTCTCGTCTGTTGCTGTTCAACGTGTGTAGCACCACCGTCGTGTATGCTGCAGGCGACCAGATACAGCAGCAGTTTGAAGGGCGCAAGAGAGAGACGACAGACCTGCAGCGTTCTAGTCGAATGGCGAGTGTGGGTGTGCCCATCGGTGCAATGTGCCACTACTGGTACATCATGCTGGAGAGGATTATTCCAGATACGACGGGAAGAGCAATAGCACGTAAGGTGCTAGCAGATCAATGTATATTTGGGCCAATCTGTCTTACAACGTTTTTTGTTGGTAAGAACACTTACCAGACTGAGATGGAACTCACTTTCTGATATAATTCACTTGATGTAGGTGTGGCTGTTCTGGAAGGGAAAGGTTCTGAAGGCATAGCCACTGATATGAAGACACTATTTCCACCTGCTTATCTGGTAACAAGTTACTTCATGCCACTAGCTAGACTAAATACCTTCTTTCACTATTCCCTCAGGCAGAATGGGCTCTGTGGCCTGCTGCTCAGGTAAGAAGCTCATCCATTGAGACAGAAGTCTGTAAGCTCTGTGATCATTTTGTTGTCTTCAGGCATTAAATTTTTACTTCATACCTTCCTCAATGAGAGTTCTATATGTGAATTCAGTACTTCTGGTGTGGACTGTCATCCTTTCATATATCAAACACAAGGTTGGTGAGATTGGGGTACTGAGGTTAGTAGTCAATCACATTAGCTGATATTTACCTTCTCTCTCTTTCATGCAGGGACCTCCCTTCACTTGAAAAATTTAATTCCATCCTATTTTCATATCACCTGTGTAATATTGCTAATTATACCCTCGTACCCAGGGTGCGGCAGGGCAGTCTTTTCTAATTATCATGTTGAGCACAGAGGACATGTGCACATGCAATTCTTACAAAAGGGAGGATAGCTCACTAATAGTCCTTCATTAGTGTTCTTCCTGTGCCTAGAGGTTGTGTAACATATATTCCAGTAAATGGTACAATGTACGAGTTAGCTCTCTTCCAGGTAACTTGTTAGTGTCTTAATGGATTCAAAAGTCCACCCATGGATTACTTGGAAAATATACAAAAGCATACCATGTATGTAATGAGAATTAAGTGTTGAGTTATACAAAGTTTCTCCGCATTCTTTTGAGGCTCCTGTAATATTCCAGCACAGTGGCATGTGCTCTGACACAGGATGGTTGGAAGTCAGTCACTCTCACACACTGCAGGCTGCGGGCTCGAGACAGGGCTACGTAAGCCTGACCATCTTCAAATGCCTTTCCCAAGGATACCTCTACACAGTCCAATGTCATACCCTGGGTGAGGAATGGCAATTATTAGCCTCCCCCCTCTCACTCCAAGTCCACTAGAGATATATGTCCATAGTAATGGTGTACTCTACAGCAACCAGTATGTCTCTAAGGTGTCTTGTGCCTTAGTGTGTGGTGTGGTGTGGTGTGTGGGTAGTGATGTACCTGACTCTTGTGGACTGAGATTGCCCAGGCTAATCTGAGAGGCAGCTGTCTGCGTATCGCTGTGACTCCGCCTCCCATCTTCACTAGAAACTTCTCAGGTTGGACGGCCATTTCCAGCCCTGAAGCAAACCTCACTATTGGGAACCCTATAAGATAGCACCACCTCAAGGGACACTATATTAGGATCGTCACTACCTACCTCGAGATGTAGAATCAAATTTCGTAACCACTCCTCGTGCTCCATTCACAAGTCCTTTTATGACATCAATATTCTTTGCTAGCATCACCTGTACACATGGTTATTGATGACATGTGCTATGTAAAGTGATAGGTAGCTAACCTGTGCTCCAATCTTGAGCTCCAGACAACTGCCCACGGGGCAGAGGGCATCGAGCTGTTTGGTGAGTCCTACATCGCTGTCTTGGGCTGTGAACTTCTGTGGAGTTCCCTTCAGAGCTGCTAGCTGCTTGCAGTTTGTGGCAGTGACGTCCTCCGTGTGAGTGTAGAGTCGTGTAGCCTTGATGCCTCCTGATTCTATTTGCTGGTGTCTAGTAGCTTGCAGTAGTGTGGTTACTGCTGGGGGACACCTACAACATGTGACCCAGTCTTCAACAGGTGTACTGAATATGTATACTGACTATGGTTTACCGGCCAATCCTGATGTTTTGTAGTATGGCAATGAACTGCTTGTCACTTTGACGGTAGATCTCAGTGAGCTCAAAACTACGTGTGACGCACCACTTCCAGCATTTTGCCTGCATATCCATCAGATATCATTGTATCAATCAATCCATCACTAGCTGACTTACCTGAAAGCAGTATTTCTTCTCTCCGTCTTTTGTGACTGGAGGCAACTGCAGGAAATCTCCGCACAGCACAAGCTGTATACCACCAAATGGTTTTCTGCATTTACGTACAACCTTTGCCACTGCATCTAACTTGTCAAAATAGTCAGCTCCAATCATAGAGATCTCATCAATGATAAGACAACGACACTTTCTCCATTGGATGGCCTTGTGCTCCCTTGAGGCCTGCTCAATGCACTGCTCTAATGGGGCACTACCAGTTCCTATACCAGCAAAGGCATGGAGGGTGGTTCCTCCAATCTGACAGGCTGCTGATCCGGTACTAGCCGTGGGGAAAGTAGAGTCTGGGGGTAGGGCTCCGATGATCTGTTTGAGGAGGTAGGACTTACCTGTACCTGCACTGCCAGTGAAGAACACACTCTCCCCGTTCTTCACCATGTCCAGGATCTTTGCCTGTTCATTGGATAAGTTAGGTCTACCATTGAGCAGTGATGTTGTTCGACACTTTTTTGCAGGGTTTGAAGGTTCACTCGTCGATGTCTTAGAGATAGTCCTCTCGGTTCTGTTAGATACTGTGTTACTGATGTCTGAGAGTTTTCGTTTGGGTGCTCGACCACTGGTGTCATCTCTCTTGGGAGTGGTCAGACTGCATCGTGCTGTGCTGGGGGGAACTTTGCCACTGTTTTTTGCTGCCAAGACCAAATCTCTCTCGCTTAGAGGGCTGATCTCGTCAAACCCTAGCGACGTATCGGGTAGCATACGGCCTTTAGCTCCCTGCAGTTTACCCCTGGCGGCTAGTTTCAGTGATATGCTCTGTAGGAAGAGTTTCAGCTGAGACGGAGGACAGTTTGATACCAGGAGTTGCATCTTCTGTGTCATCAGGTGAATGGAGGCTTTTCCCTCACTCACGAACCGTCTGTGAATGGTGTGCTGGCGTATCGTCAGTGGTCCAAGGGTCCCGCTGTCATGACATATTCTCAACGCTACGTCTTGCAGCTCGTTTCGGCCGAGGTCCAATATGGCTGATTTTAGCACTTGCTTTCTGAGTGTCTGTCCGCTGGAGTCCAGGTGTTCCACTACACAAGTACACCTCAAGCCGTTAGCCTCCATGTGTCCTGCCGACATGTCACCTCGTTTGAATTCGAATTCGAATTTTGAAATTCGCGCGCGCATAAGATATTAAGCGCTCATATAAAGCGCCATTGCAGCGGCGCGGTACGCCCTAAATTTCCGGTAATGAAGCCGCACTGGCAAATATAGCTATATAGACATCCGTCGGGCCAGGGGCCTTTCAGATTCTCTGGCTAAGGAAGGCGAGGTAGACATGGGACTGCGATGGCCGTTTTCCAGAGAAAGGAAGAAAAAGAAAGGCCCCAAGTCAGTGAACATCTTCCTGGGGTTCTTCTTCATGGTGAACTACTGCCTGGGGACTGGGTTTCTCGGAGTGCCGTTCTCCTTCTTCTACGCCGGCTACTTAGCTTCCATCCCTACGTTGCTCCTCATCGTGTTTGTCAGTTGGAACAACGCCGAGTGGGAAGTGGAGACCATGGCCAGGGCGCAGGTAAATATTTGGTGTGGTACTGAGTGTAGTGTACTGTGTACCATGGGCTGCTTCACCCAGTACACGTAACAGCACGTGGAAGGCTGTGTTCCCACAACCAATAAATGAGGACAAAGCACATAGTTGACAGTCCTCCATGTGTGCTCTGTACCTACAACACTTACTTTTTGTCCCCATTCTAATTGTTGGCAATGCTAGGGAAGTGGCAGTTACATGTATTGATGATTATGCAGGCAATTAATTCGTGGCGTAAAGAGAAGCTGAGGAGAGAGGGCCAACTGCACTCTGAGAGTGAGAGTGAGAAGGACACCCTTATCGAAGAGAGTGCAGAGTTCTCACCGGACTCCCAGAAGCACCCCAAGTATGAGATTCGACTCACTCGCAAATTTGAGCCGATAGAACTCTGTGAAGTGTTCCTCACCCAGTGGGGGAAGTACAGTTACATGATGATATGGACACTCAACTGCTTCCTGACTGGCTGGTCCTTTACCACTGTGGCTGGGTCGGCGTGGGCAACCAACATCCCATTCAACACACCAACTGTAGAACAATGCACTGCTGATGATTTCCTTGGTGCCCTGATCCCTGAATATACGCCGTGTCGGAATGCCTACATGCTTTGTGTTCTGATCTTTGCAATGATTGTTGTGCCCCTGTCGTTATTGGATCTAACGGAACAGGCCTTTTTGCACACAGTCCTTGGTATTCTGCGATTCGTTACAATTGGCATGATCGTGATATACTGTGTGGTGAAACTGAGCACTGGGACCAACGAGTGTTCGTTCACTCTAGAAAGCAATGCCACTCAGCTTCTAAATAGCAGCAATTTCTCTCCAGAAAATTCGACTTTCTTGACAGAGGAGTTTGGATTTTCTGATCTCTCTCGAATTGTGTTTCGTTTCGACGTCAAGGGTTGGCTGATATCCATTCCTGTGTTCACGTTTGCCCTGATGCTACATCAAGGTATCCCCTCCCTCACCCATCCCATACGAGAGAAACACTTCCTCCAGCAGTTCATGATAGCCATGTTTGGGATAGCAGCCATCAGCTACTTGTCCCTGGGGGTGGTGGTGCCACTGTGGTTCAAGGCAAACATCCAGGAAACATGTACACTCAACTGGGTAAGTGTTAGCCTGTACTTAAGTGTTAGCCTGTACTTGATACAATAGAACCTCGGTTATCCGAACCGCGATTATCCGAACAGGCACTAACAAGTAAATTCGCTTAATTAGAACAAGTTATACGCAATAGTACAGCTTGAGCACCGTAGGCAACTGCATGCGTTGTTGAAAATGCCGTCTGTCGCTGCTTAGGGAGTTGTAAACATGATGGCCTCATATCACACTGTCCACAGTAATGGTCAAAACTGCCATCCTACACGCTATAACCACGCCAATGCAAACAGGCGCATAGATTCACTTATCCGAACAAATTCAGTTATATGAACACTGGACATTTCATTGGAAATTTCATTGAGCCCAGAGGTGTTCGGATAACCGAGTATAGCTATAAGGTAAGTCGAGGTCACATGTCAACATCCACATGTCTTCATTTCCTTTGTGTGTGTAAGTAGTAGGAAAAGGCCTGTAAACAGTAATAAGTAGCATTTAAATACAATAGTTCGTAGATACAAGATGTGTGGTCAGTACTCAGTAGCCTTTGACAACATGCCTAATAGATGCAATTGGTGTCTCTTGGGGGCATAGCCTATATGTACAGTGACATGTATACTGACGATGTGCCCCAAAGGGAGTAGGAATGTTGGTAAATATTCAGCTGATATACTTGCATACAATGTATGTTGATAAATTCCCAAAACACACACACACACACACACACACACACACACACACACCAGGTTCCATTGCTATCAGATTCCACCGTCAACCCAGCCGTCCGTGCCCTCTCCTACTACCTCGTTCTCTTCCCCTCCGTCGATGTGATATCTGCCTACCCCCTCACCATACATGCCATCTCTAACAACATATTCATGATTATCTGTGGACGCGACACTTCACGCAGGTCCAAGTCTCCAACTAGGGACTGTATCTTGCAGTATGTAATCAAGTTTCTGTCTGCCACACTTCCAATTGTCGCCGCACTTTTCATTTCCAATCTGGTCTATGTTCTCAAGTATGCAGGGATCACAGGTTTCTTCATCTGTTTCCTCTTCCCCACTGCGTTGCAGCTGCGCTCCACCTGGGTGTGCAGCAAGGAGTTTGAAACTCACGCCGTCACTGTCGAGATGAAGAAGATCGGTGGTGACGCACCGCTCTTGAAAGAAGAAGAAGGAAAAGAAAAGTCTGAGGAGTCAGGACACACCGGTAGTAGCTTGAAAGAACGGAAGTGCTCTTATTCTTCTGTTAAGAAGAGATTGTTGTTGATGTTTGCTAACTACATGACTCCATATTCAAATCGTTTTCTCAGTCATCCGATTTTCGTTGCTCTGATAGGAATGGTAGGATTCATACTGTTTCTGCTGGGGCTGGCCAGTCTGGCAGTCCACCCTGATCAAATCTTCTGTCAGGACTCTCCGTAGAATAAAGTGTGATATTGTACCAGTGATTGGCAAATTCTCCTCCATGAGTCATGTCTCTGTCTCACTTCACTTCATCATGAAACCGTCATCCACCGATCATAGCACTGTATAATATTCATGTGTAAGGTCAAGGTTCAAGCTGCGTGATTCGCGCGAGAGAGTCAGCGTGTCTTAGAAGGTCAAGGCTCAGTCAGAATTAGCTGTCATGGGGTTCAAGTGGCCGTTCTCGTTCTCTAAGGAGAAGACGAAAGGTCCCAAGTCAGTGAACATCTTTCTAGGGTTTTTCTTTATGGTCAATTTCTGCCTGGGGACTGGTTTTCTCGGAGTGCCGTTTTCATTTTTCTACGCAGGCTACATAGCTTCCATCCCTACGTTGCTGTTTATAGCATTCGTGAGTTGGAACAATGCCGAGTGGGAACTGGAGACTATGGCCAGAGCTCAGGTTAATGGTAGTAATCATTGAAGAGAGAGGGGGGAGAGAGAGAGAGAGGGAGAGGGAGGGAGGGAGGGAGAGTGTTCAATGATGACATCATTGCTAACACCTCAGAGGTACATGGTCACCATTGCAATACGTGCACCTGGGTGTGGTCAACCCAGTAGGCACAGGTGGCATGCCTCCCGCCCATCATGGGTTGGTTTGAGAACAGAGAGAGTTGATAAACTGTTCCTGTCTCTCCTACTTTACAGGCCATTGAACTCTGGAATAAACAGCATGTAAAGAGTGAGGAGAAGGCTCCATCTGATCAGTCAGCTAGTGACAGTGAGAGAGACAGACTCATTACTCACAGCACAGACATACCAAAAGAAGACTCCAGTCATCCCCAGTACAAGATTTGTCTGACCAGAAAGTTTGAGCCCACTGAGCTGTGTGAGATATTCCTCACCAAGTGGGGCAAGCTGGGATACATCATAGTACTAACCATCTACTGCTTCCTGTCCAACTGGGCATTCACCACAGTAGCTGGCTCTGCCTGGGCTACCAATATTCCATTTAATAGCTCCACACTCCAGCGCTGTGGGGAGGAGGAGTTTCTACATGTACTCATCCCCTCCCACGAACCTTGCCGGAATGCATACATGCTGTCTGTGTTCTTCTTTGCTGTCATCACTGTTTCTTTGTCCCTTCTGGATCTCAAGGAGCAAGCCATATTGCAGATGATCCTAGGCCTGTTGCGATTCGCAACCATTACAGCCATTGTCCTCTACTCCATTGTGAAACTGGGGCAAGGTGGCAATGAGTGTACTTACATGTACAATTCAACTGATACTGACACAATTTACATGGCGGAGTTTGTTGCTCACAGTAACAATAGCATTAGGCACGGCTTCGAGGACTTATCGAAGATTGTGTTTCGTTTTGACCCAGTAGGCTGGCTGGTGTCTATCCCTGTCTTCACCTATGCCTTCATTCTTCATCAAGGCATCCCTGCACTGACCCACCCAATACGTGAGAAACACCTGCTGCGGCAGATGATGGTAGCCATGTTTGGTATAGCCACTGTCAGCTACTTGTCCCTGGGGGTGGTGGTGCCACTGTGGTTTAAGGCAAACATCCAGGAAACATGTACACTCAACTGGGTAAGGTCTGACTCCCCAAGTTCCACTCTTCCTGTTATTAGGTGTGATGTGTGATAATGTTCTGAAGTTGGCTATCTCTCTCTCCCTCTACCTCCCCCTCCCCCTCCCTCTCTCTCCCTCTACCTCCCCCTCCCCCTCCCCCTCTCCCTCCTTCTCTCCACAGGTTCCAACAGCTAAAGCAGGTAACTGGGCCGTCCGAGCCCTCTCCTACTACCTGGTTCTCTTCCCCTCCGTTGATGTATGCTCCGCCTATCCTCTCGTGGTACATACAATAACCAACAACCTCTACCTCACTCTGTTCTGCCGAGACACTTCCAAAAAGTCCAACACTCCCAGACTAGACTTTGCACTTCAACTCCTCATCAAGTTCGTGGCTGCCATCCTCCCCATTGCTGCCGCCATGTTGGTCTCTAACCTGGTCTACGTGCTGAAGTATGCCGGGCTAATGGGCTTCTTCATATCGTTCTTTTTTCCGACTGCTCTTCAGCTCAGCTCGACGTGGAAGTGTAGCAAAGTGTTTGCCACACAGTCAGGAAGTGGATCAACGTCACCAATAGTGGGAGGGGACACTCGAACCTGTCAGCTGCAGAATGGCTCAGAACTGAGCAACAAGAACCCGTCTCCCTCGCCTCGGTCGAAGCTGTCACAGATGTTTGCAAGCTACCGGACTCCATACTCGAACCGTATCCTCAGCCACCCCATCACAGTTGTGGTATTGGGAACCGGTGGCCTGCTTCTCTTCCTCCTAGCCATAAGTAGCCTAACGGTACACCCAAAACAAATATACTGTGATAGTAAATTTTAGTAATTTACACAAAATTATACACAGTGTGTGAACAGAAAGGTTGCTATTTATTTATTTAAATCATTGTCAAGTGTGTATTTAGAGAAGTGTGCAGAATTCTGAGCTGGTAGCGGAGGTGGACATGTCCAATTTGGCAGGAAGGCTGTGGGCTAGCTGGGGACTGGTGTAGTCAAGTACAGTCTGAGGGGCTGGAGGGGGTGGGAGTTAGTGTGTACGTGGAGGTGGGAGTGAGTGTGGATGGGGAGTTAGTGGGGGTGGGGGTTAATTAGTGTGGGAGGGTGGGAGTTAGTGTGTACGTGGGGGTGGGAGTTAATTAGTGTGGGAGGGTGGGTGGGGGGTGGGAGTTAGTGTGTGTGTGGGTGGGGGGGGGGGGGGGGTAATCAGTAGTAGTTACAGACCATCTCCTCCTGCCACTTGTAGCAGCTCGACCATGTCAGCTCCATCCTCCAGATGTCTGGCATAGTCCAGTGGAGTCCTTCCCTCGCTATCAACTGCCTGTGGGTCAGCCAGTACTGATAGGAGCACCTAATGACAGGGGCTAACCCACTGACAGCGTTAGTCTCTTAATATGGCGTGTCTACCTTGGCATTTTCAAGGTTGTTGGCCACTGCAGCATAGTGGAGTGGAGTACGCATGTGGGGGTCCACACAATTCACTTCCAGGGGGGCGGATTTGGGGGGTCTGTTGGTGATAAGGAGTGAGATGGGGAGAGGGGAGGAAGACATGCTGGCCACGTGGAGGGGTAGGCGGCCGCTGGTGTCTTGCTGAGTCAACAGATATGGACAGCTCTCAGTAAGAACCTGCAGTGTTCAGTGGCAGCCATTGTGAAAACTAACTACCTACTTCTGCCTCACGGTAATGCAGTCCTTATTGGGAAGGTCTCTTTCAATGGAGTAAGTGAGGAGAGTGCGGCCTGATGAGTCCACCTCCAAAACATCGGAATATCTTAATGAGATGTGTACCAATGTCATATCACACACACACACACACACACACACACACACACACACACACACACACACACACACACACACACACACACACACACACACACACACACACACACACACACACACACACACACACACACACACACACACACACACACACACACACACACACACACACACACACACACACACACACACACACACACACACACACACACACACACACACACACACACACACACACACACACACACACACACACACACACACACACACACACACACACACACACACACACACACACACACACACACACACACACACACACACACACACACACACACACACACACACACACACACACACACACACACACACACACACACACACACACACACACACACACTTTCACGACTGTGTACTTTTTCAAAAGAAGCTTGAGGTGGTGAGGGCGGTTATAGAAGATGGCCCAGTGTAGAGCTGTCAGTCCACTACTGTCCACCTGCTTCAGTAATTCAGGCCACATATGGCTGCAGGCAGTGCCAACACACATGAACAGTTGATAGTTGATAGTGATATGCAACAATGGACTGACCTCAGTAGAAGTTGTAAACAGGCTGTGCTGGTGGGGATGGTAGCCCAGTGAAGAGCTGTGTGGCCCTGGGAAGGTATGAAGTGAGACTACCAGTGGAAGGAGGTTAGCAGCTGGAATCTACCATTTTATCTGCAGTTGTGACAGTGGCTTTCTTGCTGAGCAGTACGCGTGTTGCTTCCTTGGAGCCATGGTAACAGGCCACATGGAGAGCAGTGAGTCCACTGGCGTCTTGGGCATTGACGACAGCTCCACACTCGATGAGAGTGGAACATGACGATCTCTGTATGGTATACACACACCCTCACTGGCCCCCTGGGGCTGTACCATAGTGGGCCCCTCTAATCAGACCCCCATAGTCATCTTGGACCCCTCTAATCAGATCCCCCGTCCCATAGTTATTTTGAACCCCTCAATAAACAGAACACCAATTATTGTTCTAAAATGCATCAGGACACCTCACTAATTAGGACACCTCACTAATTGATACCTCACTAATTAGGACACCTTACTAATTGATACCTCACTAATTAGGACACCTCACTAATTCATACCTCACTATTTAGGACACCTCATTAATTAGGACACCTCATTATTTAGGACACCTCACTAATTAGGACACCTCACTAATTATGACACCTCTGTATGTACCTTATTTCCAAGGGCAGCGAACATGAGAGGTGTCCTCCCCTGATCGTCAGTCCTGTCCACTCCAAACATCATCACCAGGTTCCTAATCACTCCAGGATGTTTCCCCACAGCCACTGCCATATGGAGAGGATGAGGATAGTCCACTGAACTGAGGAGAGGAGGAGGAGGGTACAGCCTCTATACCCACAATGGGAGGTATAGTATTACTTTTCCAAGGTCTGTATACTGGGGATGGAGTGTTGGAGGGTAGTATTTGGGTTCCTGTCAGCTTCCTCTTCTTCCTCGGCCACTCTTTCTCTCCCCTCGGCCCCAATTCCCTCCTGCCCATCAATCTGTGTATACCCATTGTTCAAAGGAATACTCATGGGCTTTAGCCTACCTCTTCAAAGTTAGTCTCTTCTCTGTCCAGCATCCAACTCTCCATTGATGTTCGACTGTCTGTTGGCTCACCACCACCACTGGCATCATTTTGATCCACTGCTGGGTGGAGGGCGTGGTCACTACCGTGTAGAGGTATCAACTGTTCCACTTGATCAGAGCTCAATGGGTCGTAGGGTATCACATCCATTTCTCCTTCGATTTTTAGGCTTTTGCCATCCCCTGCTCCCCTTACTCCCTGATTTTCATCATCCTCAGGCCCCTTATATTCCCCCTGCCCCCCATCACCCTCTGGCCCCCCATCACCCTCTAGCCCCCCATATTCCCCCTGCCCCCTATCACCCTCTGGCCCCCCATATTCCCCCTGCCCCCCACAAAGCTCATCCTCTTGTGGCTCATCTTCTTCAATAACTTCCTGGCTTCTTTTGACAGGTACAGAGGTCACATGAGTGGACTCAGGGTCTCGGGCGTGGCTCAACAGAGCCTGTATCTCCTCTTGTGAGAGAAGCCTCTTACCAAGTCTAGCCTCTCGTGCATAATAAAAGAGACTATCGGCATTTGCAAACACCCTGAGAGAATGAGCAGGAGGATGTGCATGCTTGCATGGTGCATTGTCTACTGTGTAATGGGCTATTTGGGGGCTGCTTACATTGAGCCTTCAGAATGAAAGATGGCTCCCTCGTCTACCAGCAGTTGTCCGAGGATGACAGCATCATCTTCAGTCTCCACCCCCTCCACGTGTCCCAGCATCCACTTCACTATGGCAGCACCAGAGAAGAGTGCACCTACATCTGTGTATGGGACAGTGAGTGGATGTGTGATACAGCAGTGACGACATACCTCTTCTGATCTTGACATCTTGGAGTCGTGTCTCTAATGCTCGTGGTACCCCTCGATCTGGATCCTGTAGCACACCCACTAGAGCATCAATTGTGACTCCACTGGCACCGGTAGCCCCACCCTCTGAACCATGACCTTTCTGCCTATGCTTCCCGGGTATGTTGAGTGATATCCACAGCTTCTCATCAGATCGACTTGAAAATTTTTCATCATCTTCATCTTCACTGTCTCCATGATCCTCGCCAATCTCCACAGCCTCTGCCAGAGCAGTTGCTGCTAACTCCATTGCTTGTTGTCTGAAGGAACATATCACAACCATACCCACACACAGAGCTAGCCTACCACTATACAGAACGTACCTTTCTTCTTCTCCATTTGCATCGCTGCTTGCAATGTTCGTTTCTTCTCCCTTCTCTCCGCCACCAGCTCTGTCATACTGTAGCCTCAGCTGCTTCATGTAGGCTGACATCAGCGCTCGCTCGGCGAGATCTCGCTTGTTGGGTCTATTTTGAATGTGTCTAGCTCTGGACACAAGCTGTAGGGCTGCTCTGGCCTCTGGAAGAGAGGAGACTGGAAGAGACTCGGGAATTTGGCACAGAAAAACTGTTTTACAGTTCCCACCGATAGCTTCCTTCAAGATTTGTGTGAGGAGTGACTTTGAGTATAGTTCTCTCACATCCAGCTGGGAGGGAGGACACTGCGAGCCCTCGCCTACCTCCACAGGTGATTCTGCTGTGAGTGCACTCACTACTTTCACTAGCGTGTGAAGAGAGGGGTCGGGTTTCTCTAGTTGGGTTTCTGGTATGTACTGGCCTTGATGGACCAGGAGATGAGGAGAGGAGAGACGCACAAAGGACAGTGTTCCACTGACAGGTGCATTCATGGTGCCAAAATGGGTGTACTCAACTGTGAGAGACAAGATTGTGTGGTGGTAAGACAGCTCTCTGGCGTGAGCTGTGTCCAGGTGATGATGGGAGGGTAGCCATTCTACCAACTTCTCCTCTTCTCTGTGACCGCGCTGCAGTAGGGCAAGCACTTGGGGCTGTGACTTAGCTTCGTGGATTGACGCTTGCAGACATTCGTCGTTGAACGGCAGAGAACGGAACGGAGCCTCTTGCTGCAACGTCCCTATCTCGTGGTCGGATGCACTGGTGAGAAGATCGTACGCTTTCTCGTCGGCTACGGCCACGAACGAGCAGTTGACGACTAGATTAGCTGCAGATCGCGACCGCTTAGACTTCTTTAGGCAAACAAAGATCTGCTTGGCCGCTCGAGCGACTGTATCCTGCAGCGTCGATCCTTCGGAATGGCTTCCAGCGACCTCGAGTGAGATGACGGTGCCGTTGTAGCCCAGTAGCGTACTCTCAACTGTCTTTCTCACTCCGTCGTTGTAGACTGTGCAGTTGTCTTCGGTAGTTGTGTAAACACGGTGGAAGGTGACATCAGAAGAAGTGGGTGGGGCTGGATAATGTGGAAGGGTGACCGTCTTCCCGTCAGGCGAAACAGAAAGTTTGATTTTCTCTTCCACAGAATCGCATTTTCTCTCAGCACTTGGTCTAACTCTTAGGATGGATGTGACGTGCTCCGTCATTTTGCTGCTAAAATAAAGGAACCGGTTAGTAATATGCGCGTGCGCAGAAGGTAGTTACCATAGAAACTAAAGCAGTGGGTGTGTCCTAACATTTTCTCAAGATGGATGCCAAGCCTTTGCCCCCTCAGCTGTCGGACCTAGCGCGCAACTCCAGCTTATTCTCGACGGCCAGCTTGCAGAAGCGCGATTCTGGTAGCCGCAGTGTGCTGGCCTTCTCGCAAGAACCAGGAGACCCAGGATTCCGTAGAAAGCCGAGACGCAAATACGAGAACACCTACCGCCTGGAGCCGAGCAAGAAGTTTGAAGCCAGCAAAGTCAAGGCCATCATCGACGACGTGTTCGAGTCCCATTTGAAAAAAGAGGAGGCCTACAACCACACTGCCAATAAACAACACGTCAAGACACTGGCTGAGATTATCAAAAGTCGGGTTAAAGAATTGAACTATGACCGATACAAGATTGTGTGCTCGGTGACAATTGGTGAATTGAAGGAGCAGGGCCTGCGCATCGGCAGTCGGTGCTGCTGGGATGCCAAGTGGGACACATTTGCAGAGAGCAGCTTCAAAAACAAGAGTCTGTTTGCAGTAGCCACTGTATGGGGCATATACTATGAGTAGAGGCAGCCTCAATATCATCATATCACATCTCCACTAACATAATTATATATAAACATTCTGTTATATAGTATTTCACACACATACAAAATGTTTCTGACCATTCTCTCATTTCGTCAGTATATATTCATCACTTCTCCTTGAAGTGACGTTCCCTGACCACTGGTAGCTCACATAACACTCTGAACCACCATCTTTCATGACTCCTTGTTGTTGCCATTACTGTTACAAGTAACTTGACTGGCAGCCATTTTATCTTTCTCTTTGGCCAGCTGCCATGCCCACTGGAGATCCTCCACCCATAGCTCACTATTGGAGGGGTCAAGATGAACTGCCTTCTCAAAATTACGAAGTGCCTAGAATGTCAGCAAACAGAGTCAGTAATGTCACTTGATGCCTGATAGCTACACACCATGAACACTTCTCCTATGCCTAGCTGTGCCCGTCCAAGTGTCTGTCTAGCAGTAGCCCAGGTAGGGGACAGCTGGACTGCCTTCTCTGCACACTGCACAGCCACAAACACCTCCCCAACCTCCATCAATGCCTAGCAGAAATGTACATAATCACCACAAACTCCACCCCCTAATTATATTTCCAACACCTGAGCTTTCATCTCCTGCAGCACTGCCGAGTCAGGGGTGAGCTGAAGTGCCTCATCCCAATACTTGATGGCCTCCCAATACCGCTCATTCTCTGCTAGAATCCCACCCTCCTCCTGCAGCCTACACTCACACAGTATGAAGTGGGTGTATTTGATATGGAATATGTCATGCCTAACCTCTTGCTCTTTGTCTTGTTGTCTTCCAGAAGGATGAGCCTTCTCCTTTTGGCTGCCGTGAGCCAGTCAACTCCCTCCTTCTCCCACGCGCTCTCTTCCTCTCCCTCATCCACCTCTCTGTTGAAGGCCGCGGCCGAGCTGGTACTCAAGTGGTTCTTTCTCTTCCACTTGAACGAGGTCATGACCCTACTTGCGCTTTAATTAGAGAAGTGAACCGTTTGCTGATCGAGCAGCTAGGTCTGCAGGCTAACAAAGAAGAACTCGGCACAGCGGCTGACAAGAGACAGCAGAGACTGAGAAGAGAAATAAGACCCGCCCCTGGATTATCTTGCCAGGCGACCACTGGCACATCATGGTAAATGTACGCGTGGCCTTCGTTCACCCAGACCTGGGTATCGGCGGAGCGGAGAGGTTGGTCGTGGATGCAGCCTTAGCCCTCAAGTCTCGAGGACACACTGTTCGTATGTTCACTGCACACCACGATCCCCGCCACTGCTTCAAAGAGACAGCCGACGGGACGCTGGGCGTCATCTGTCGAGGTGATTGGCTTCCAAGACACATCTGCTGGAAGGGATACGCACTGTGGGCCTACCTGAGGATGATCTATCTCGCCCTCTACATCGTCTTCTTTAGTAAGATGAAGTTCGATGTGATCATATGTGACCAGGTGTCTGCCTGTATCCCCATCCTGAGGTGGAGCAGGTCCAAGATCCTCTTCTACTGCCATTTCCCAGATCAACTCCTCACCACCCGCAAGAGTTGGGCCAAGAAACTGTACCGATGGCCGATCGATGCCCTAGAAGAGTATACAACTGGAAAGGCAGATGAGGTTCTGGTCAATAGCAATTTCACTTCCCAGGTCTTCCACTCAACCTTCATGTCACTGGCACATGTCCAACCAACTATCCTTTATCCATCGTTAAACTTTGCAGCCTTTGACCAGCCACCTAGTGAGCTGGAGAATGTCATTCCACCACAAGCCAAGACAATTTTCCTGTCCATTAACCGCTACGAGAGGAAGAAGAATCTGCCGCTGGCGATAAAGGCATTTGCACAGCTTGTAGGCCAGCTTGGAGAGGTGGACAGATCTGGAGTCCATCTCATCATGGCTGGTGAGAGGAGGGGAAGAGAGGGAGGGAGGGAGGGAGGGAGAAACAGTGATGTATATGGCAAGAGACAATTGTTGAGCTGGCTTGTACGTACAATAGTGCATTGTCAGTTGTGGTGGAGACACATGTCTAACATGTGATACAAAGGTCATTTTTTATATTTTTATCTCCCAGACACCCATACTACAGAGAAGCCTTGTACTAGTTACTTACCAGCTGCAGCCATTTCTCTACTATCAATACACAGCTGCAGTTTTGAATAGTTAAGAGTGTGTGTGTGTGATAACAAGCATATATTGTGTTTTCTATAGGAGGGTATGATGAGAGGGTGGTGGAAAACAAGGAGCACTATTTAGAACTACGGACACTTGCTGAGCAACTGGGCATAGCTGACAAGATAACGTTTCTTCGTTCATTTACCGACACCGAGAAAATATCACTTCTCTCAGTCTGTACAGCACTTATCTATACTCCGTCCAACGAACACTTTGGGATCTGCCCTCTGGAGGCCATGTACATGGAACGGCCAGTGATTGCTGTTAATAGCGGGGGGCCTCTGGAGACCGTCATTGATGGGAAGACTGGCTTCCTCTGTGAGCCAACTCCCAATGCATTTGCCATAAAAATGGCTCACTTGGTTCTGACACCGACAGCCAGAATGGAATTGGGACAGGCAGGGAAGAGGCGTGTCCTGGGCTCATTCTCCTTTCCAGCCTTTACACGGAAACTAAATGGAATTGTGTGTCGTCTTGCAACCAATGGCAACAACCACTGACCTCAATTTTAAGAGGTGCATTTTTTGGTACAAACTTTCACATAACAAACATTGTTTAATAGTTTGTAAACTTTCTGTTTCAAAACCAGTGATAAAGCTCAGTATTGCATGTTAATGGATGGCCATTAAATCTGAGGATTTTAGCAAAGGCCCGTTATCAACACTCAAGCGGGTTAATAGTCGGTTTACAAATCCTGAACATGCCCATCTTGGTGCCTCTTAGGGACAGGCGCCATCAGCGCTGACCAGATGGGATGTTCCACTTGATAGAGCACTCCACACACCTCCAAGTGCGGCCAGCTCTGCCCACTACATCCCTGAGAGTGAAGGCAAACCTGCCATATATATACCTAGTGGTAGGGAGGACCATGAACTGTGGAGTGTATATTTCAGGGGAGGGGGAGTTGTGTGTACATTGACAGGTTTCAATGGAGTTTGGGCCCAACTATGTCCTTTTTCAGTGTTTTGTGTGCATGCTTGGATACTAGCTGTGTTGAAACAGGTTGTGGGGCAATGTTGTCCCTCTCTGTTGTCACTCATCACTCACTAGGGTCACCAGACAGGATTCAATGGAGTTAGGCCACAACTATTCCCTTTTCAGTGTTTTGTATACATGCTTGGATACTAGCCGTGTTGTTGGAAGAGAAACAGTTGTGGGACCACGTTTCCATGTTTGTTTTCCCTCATCACGCACTAGGGTCACCGTCATACACATACAAGGAAGACTAACTATGTTATCAGTAAACCCTGTAAACAAAAAATTGTGCCCACTAGACCTTCACATATTTGGTGACCCATACACCCACAGAAGTAAACAAGTCATAGGAATGTCACCACCTGGGAGTGTTAGCTCACTTGTCATGACTTCACTCTATTAGCCTGGGAGCCAGGGAGCCACACCAACCCCCCTGTCTCATACCAAGGTAAACTACCCCACACTAGAGGATGTGAGGACATGTAACCACACTAGGCTTCTCCCTCTGTGGCAGAGATACACAAACACAGCGTTAAGTAGTGTATATATAATGTAGGTGTTCTTTCAATGAAAGTAAAACCTCATTAATTATATTTTAAATTTCTTTAAATCTACTTTCACGGTGTGTGTGGGTGTGTGTGGGGGGGTATAATTCTGACGATATAAGTAGAAACACACAAATATGGGTAGGTTTATAAAGATACCCTGTTTCTATGGAGGATGTAAAGGAGTCAGTTCATTCTGAGTCCATTTTAGCTGTGTTCTGTTTGCTGGGTGTGGTCTCTCCGTTGTTGGCTTGTGATGGGTAGGTGAACTTGGAGGTGATGTGAGGACTGGGAGAGAGATGAGACCCTGTGGAGGGAGGGGAGGAGGAAGGACAATGTAAATGTCATCAAAGACACTAGGGAGCCATCATGGCTGCCTATACATATGTTTAGGTTACTCCCAAATACACTGATCCAGCTGCCTCAGTGGCAGAAAACAAACCAAAGTCACACACTCTGTAGGGACAGTTATGATGGCAATAATGCAGGGAATGATAGTTGACATTTTTTATGGACATATTTACTCTGTGTTGTGTAAGTCTTGGGCCCCACATGCATAGCGTTGTGACAGACTATGACATCACAATACCTACCCTACTCTCACTAGAGCTGGAAAATTGACACATGAACAATCATGTACATGTATATAGCACAGTACATGCAAGGAGGGAAGAGAGGAAAAGAAAAAGATGTAGACCAAAGAAAGGAGCACTAACTACTAACACATACAATACATAAAATCACACAACAGCCGCAATGGCCTAAACCAGCCTCGACAGCTTAGGGAAAGAGATTATTCGGCCTCATGCATAGGATGATGGAAGTATTAGTATTTTGGTATCTGATGCTAAAGACAATGACTGTTGTGTAGAAATGTTTCCAGCAGTACAACTAGGTGGGCTCACCCAATTAGGTCATAAACCATTCTGGAAACCTTTGAAAGTTACTGGGGGATGGAAATATAGGCTCTACTATGCTAGTTCATTCCATAGAATTACATGACTCAGTACACTTAGATAGCAGTAATTAGACAAACAAGGTAGGGGCTGATAGCAAAAGATAACTACATACCATCCTTGTAGTTGCCTCCATGCAGTTGGAGGTCCCCAGTCTCCCTCCCATCCACAGCACTGGCTGTGTGGTGAGTACTGTAGTGGGTTGTGTTCCTTTTGGGCTGGAAGATGACAATGTACAGTTTGGGACCAAATATAAAGATGTGCATTGCATACGCACTGAGCAGTACAAAGAAGGAAATGGCTGCATTCTGGTACTCCTGCCGGAATTTGGTAGTGAAGTAGGTAGGGATGAGTCCTATCCAGACTATGAGCAATGCAAAGGTGCAGAATGAGATGTACTTTGCTTCATTGAAGTTCTCTGGGTATTTGAAGCTGAAGACACCAAGAGCTGTCGCAACACCAATAAGAGCAGTCTCGTAGACAATAGAGATGATAATAATGGCAATGTGCTCCTCTTTGCATGTGATGACAATATCTGGTAAGGCAAGGTCATTGTCGTCATCTAACCTTCTAGTGCGCTCCACAGTGGGGTGGTTAAAAGCCAGAGAGATGATTACTAAAGACATTTGGATGGCCACCAGGATAATCGTAAAGGTTACCAGCCAGGTTGGAGACACAAACCGAGGGGTGTAGTTCACCTTGTGTTTCACACCATAAAAGATTCTCGCCACCCTCTGTACCTTTATCAGAAGGGCACTGAACATGAGGGAATAGCAGAACCAAATACCGAGGCGCTGGATGAGGCAAATTGGAATGGAGGGTGGTGCGAGGTAGAAGAACGCCAGAAGATAGCTACAGGTTATTCCGGCCAGCAGCAGCATCATTTGCTCACGACCAGAAGATTTCACGACGGCAGTCTTCCAGAAGTAGGCATAGATGATGGCCGTGATAGCCACAAATACGAGCCCCACACTACCGAGGAGGAGACTGGGGACAGCCCAGGGGTCACTGTAACTGACAGACAACTCTGGGATAGGGACACAACTGTTGCTGCCCAGCAGAGGGTTGTTCCCCCACATCTCATTTGGAGCTTTATTTGAGCAATTCAGGCATTCTTTTGCGAGACGTTCAGATGAATATTTGTTCCCGACACATGGTTCACAGATCCTGCAGCAGGATCCTACATCCCTGACAAAATGACCAGGCTCACACATGCCACACTGGGACTCTGTTGGACTGTACCTGATACTGCCATTTGCAGTTAGTCCAAATTGTAGATCATCTTCCGTTATATTCAGTCCACCTTCAGTCTCATTCATTGGACCAATACTAATATTCTCCCAGGTACCGATAGACTTGAAGCTATATGTCCGGCCATCGTCGGTATCCTGAGCCTGATACTGGAGAATCTCATAACGACCTCTGACATTGCCAGAATTGTCAAATCCTATGTAAGTGCCAGTAATACTGGTAAAATTGGTGTTCATAATATATTCGAGTAACGAAGAGCCATTTAGCTGTCTAGATTCGCCAAAACAGCTACCATTTTCCCTAAACCACACGTATGGCTTGTCTGCAGTTGCATTGCAATTGTCAGTGAGGAAATCATGCAGTCCGTGAGCCATGGCATACACAGCATCTATTACAAGAGGTATGAAGTTTCCCTGTTGGTAACGAGAGAAGCTGGTTACGTTCCTGGTAGTGTCACAACCGTCACTATCATTGGCCTCTAGACTGCAGTTGGCAAAGGCAGAAAAGAACTCTGGGAACCAGTTGTTGCGTATGTTGGAATCAATTGTGAGTTGGGAGATATAGTCCTGGAATTCCTGGTAGTGGTCTGAGTGAGGTGCCACCCCAAACAGTCCGGATGCAGTTTCATTGAACCTGTGGACTAGGTCGATTGAACGAGCCCAGGCGTCGCTGGCAATCCACGTGAAGTTGCTCCGCAGTGTTACATTATCATGGATCCTGGACAGTAGCTCCCTAACAGTCTCCTGGTTGGCAAACACTATCACTACCCTTGGCTCTGTGGAGCCAAGATCACTCACTAGCTGCTCATAATCCTTATCTGTAAAGGACGTAGGAATGCCTCTATCGACATCAATACAGATGCCTTCCCTCTTCGCCTCTGCCCTGAACTCGTCTATACCAGGCCCTCCGTATGTATCCTGCGAGAAGACGACAGACACGTAGTTCCACCCGAAACGCTTGAGGATGTCCACCATGGCTGTCGCCTGGAGGCTGTCGGGAGGAATGGTGCGCTGGAAGTATCCATACCGTTCGCGGTCGTTTAGGAGTGCAGATGAGGATGCGTAACTGACTTGCGGCATGCGGAAGAGACGCCCCAAGGAGGCAACTGGGACACTTACTCTGCTGCTGGCTGCTCCTATTATTCCTGATGTCGGTACAGGAGCAGTTCCGTTTGTACTGTTAGCTAGCACTGATTCACAGCTCTCAATGTTGAGATTGCTACCAGTGATGATGAGGTCAATGGCCTCGTCCAGACCGATCGTCTCGCTGTTGCATGTGTCTCGAATGTCGTATCCTATCTCCAAGTCTGGTAAAATGGTAGGGTCACTGTTGATCTTGTCCAGTGCAAACAGCATTGCCTCCATTCGCTCGAGCCCTCTCTCCTGCCTCACTTCTCCGCAGCGAGCTCCGAGCGAGTTCGGCGCATCTGCATGAATGGGAAAGAGCCCGCCAAAAACAAAGTCTTTGTCCTCACGGCTCCTGACTGCACGTATCCTCCCGTCCTCCTCATCATCGCGGATTTCTTGCGAGCTCGTGTTGAACTTGAAAATGTTTTGTGCTGTCGTGCAGCTGCAGCCCAGCGTGCACACCAGGAACACCCATACAAACGCAGCAGCCCGCATAGCTCAGAACTGTTATGACCGCTCAGGTGCATGCGTTTTAATATCAAACATCACGGAAATTCTTCAGGGCCGTAGGAGCAGGTGCGGCAGGTGCGGCGGCCGCCGGACCAATGTTTGGCCAAAAACAGGCCAGCGTATTGGCCAGGTGCATGACGCAATCATGGAACGCGGCTAGCTGTCCAACTGTACCCACCTAACTTGCACCATGGCTGAGTCACGCCCTCGCCAAGCAGTTTGAAAGCATTTCGCTTCCTAAACGGAAGTTTGGATCGAAGGGCGAGGAGAGGAGTTTTCGCACGCTGAGCGGAGCCACGCCTTTTGATCTAATTAATTGGGTGAGTAGACGAATAGCAGCAGATTGTCGAAACCTTGCTATTTCACCCTAAAATTGCACCAGAAACGATATCAGATGGTCTAAAATGCCAAAAATATCCTGGGGGGCATGCCCCCAGACCCTCTAGCAAGCGAGTCAGCACGACTGCCCCGCCTAACCAATTGAAATTTGCTTCCTACGGGCCTGTTCTTTAGTTGGTGTCCTAGAGACCTGCTATTGTATTCACAGCTAACGTAGCTGAGGGGTCAAAGCGCGACGCTGAGTAAACAGGAGAAGAGCTTTAAAACACAAAGATGAGCGGGGAAAGAAGTGAGTTGGAGAGCAGTGCTGCTGCCGGCGTAGAGGCGCATGCAAATGCTGCTAGGCAATGGCGATGACTGCATCATGTGCTAGTGGGCGTATGCTGTACAGTAACACATTGCAAGAATATTTTAGCTAATACAAAGTTATATCCGTGGTTTTGGCCAATAAACAGCTAGATGACTTGAACACCATGTGGGTCCAGCGCCCACACCATAGTTAGAGAAGACTCAGCTGTAGGGAGTCTTTCATAGTATGTTTATGGGACTCTCTCTCCTGCTCTGCAGTCAGATGGGAGCTCAAACCTCAAGTCTTCTCTCACTATCTGGCTTTCTTCCACCATCTCAACCCATCCAGAACTCCTCTTGGAGGTAAGGCAAGCCACTGTTGAGGCATGTAATGTTTTGTCTGGAGATTCAATGGTCAGTCTTGTGTCAAAAGTGTGTATTTTTGTCACCTAGTCCTAGGTCTCAGTTCTAACTAGCGGTAATCATCACATTAGAGTGGCTTTGGTGGTGATCAAGCTATAAACATAGTCCCTCTGACTTCCCACATCATATTGCAGTGTATCACATGCCATCCATATTTGTCAACTTAATGTTTTGTAACTTTCCCTCCACAACATGTTTGAGGAGTTAAGAGCTTGGCAATGTATGAGGATAAGGAGATCATTAGCTAACAGCAAAAGAAGTGGTCATTAAGTGGCGGCACTCTCTCTCTCTCTCTCACACACACACGCACACACACACACACACACACACACACACACACACACACACACACACACACACACACACACACACACACACACACACACACACACACACACACACACACACACACACACACACACACACACACACACACAGGTGCAAGAGGCCGTGAATTCTTCCTCAAATCTGGTTTACCTCCTCTCATCCTGAAACAGATATGGCTGATGTCGGACGTGGATGGTGATGGATGTCTAAATGAAGTTGAATTCTCCATTGCAATGCATTTGGTGGATCTGGCACTGCAGATGACCCCTCCCCCTGCGTCCCTCCCTCCTCCTCTTGCGGAGTGTGTGGAGGTGGTGATGGGATCTGGCCTGCCTCCCATGTGTGTGTGTGTGTGTGTGTGTGTGTGTGTGTGTGTGTGTGTGTGTGTGTGTGTGTGTGTGTGTGTGTGTGTGTGTCCCTCACAGAGTTACTGGTACTGCCAAGCTGCAGCAGATACAAAGACAGCTGGACTTGGTCAAATCAGAGAAACTTAGACTTGAAACAGGTACACAACTGAAGTACATTGTACAGGTTTTTTGGGGGTCCTTAAAAATTTTTTGCCCCCTTGAGTCACAGGTTTAAAAAAATGTGGCTCCTCATATATAGCCACACATGTTTTCATGTTGCCCCTCCCCCCCCCCCAAGATTTCTTGTACATGTATGTACCGTTTGCCCCCCTTGTCAAGTTTTCTGAAATAAACCCTGTTGTATGTGTATGTGTACATGTGGAAGCCCCTTTCCTTCTGTACTACACTTCAGAACATGACGAGCTCCATCACAAAGTTCAGGATCTGGACACCCAGATGACCGAGCTCATCCAGAAGGTACTGCCCCTTTAATATATACACTAATTACCAAGATATGGCCTCTCTCCCCAGAACCGTGATCTCCAGCTCGAGAACGAGGAGATCCCTATACTTAGAGACTCATTAGAAGAAATGAAGTACATGGAAAGTAAAGTGGTTAGTTACATAACTGTTACAGATGCCTACCATCATTTGAATGTCAAATTTGTTCCGTTCCAGAAAAATTATGAGAGTGTTATCCACCAATACAAGAAGAAGTTAGGTAAAGTGGGTTTGAAAATTTAGACAGAAGTTAAGTTCTTTATGATCCTTTCAGAGGATGTTCAAGAGATGAAGAAGCAGTTGAAGGCCATGAACGACAAGAATATGACCTACATGCAACAGAACCTCGATCTGGAGGAGGTAGGTTGGAGAGGCCAGGTCCTCTGTGGTATTGAGGTGTGATGGTCATGTGACTGTCATGTGATGGTCATGTGACTTAGGAGCTGCGGCGGTTGAGTGGACTCCGCAGTCAGATTGATATGCAGAAAGAAAAACAGCTTCAACTAGAGAATGAGCTGGCACAGGAGAAACTCCGCTGCTTAGAGGTAGGAGTGTAGACTAGTCTGAGAATATACTCATCTTCACTCTGCTCTCTGTAGGTAACACAAGATGCCGAGGAGAGTCATCAGATAATTGAATCAATGAGACTGGAAGTGGCTGTAAGTTCAACATTACAACTCACCCCTCATCTCTCTCTCATTCCCTTGGAGAGGGGAAATCAAGAGCTGCTGAGGACAGTCTGGAGGTGACCACTGAACTAGACAGATGTGGTGGAAGGTGTGTGACCTTGTGATGCTTTTCCACAGATTCAGAGCTTGAGGAGTCAGTTGAAAGAGAAAGAAAAGACTATTGAACGAGTAGAGGTAAGATGACTGTCACCTACACCACTGTGTGTGATGACTCTCTCTCTCCCCACGGACCTCTTGTAGAGGGAGTATATACAAGACAGACTGTCGTGGGAGAGAGAGGAGAAGCTGGTAGTATCAGCTTGGTATGAAATGGTGAGATTTACTTTCAGTTTCATTGTTTTTGTGACATCACACACACAATAATGTGGGAGATGAAGACACTTCCAAGATGTTGACCGTTCTCTCTCCCTCACAGGGGCTCATGATGCATCGCAAGTACTCCCAGGACTGCCTGGTGGCTCCTCATGCCTCCTTCCTCAGCCAACAGAGGTCGGCTCTCTACAAGAAACCCATCTCCATCAACATGTCTCCGGCTGCCCCACCACCTGCCACCACCACCAGTTTAGAGTGAGCACACGACACTCAGTGTATGGGGTATAGTGGAACCTCTCTAATCAGGACACCCTGAAATGAGGACACCTCAATAAACAGGACACTTTTAGCTGTCCCAAATGCCATGTTTGTGTACAATTTAACCCCTGAAGTCAGGACACCTCACTTATCAGGACACTTTCTTCTGTCCCAAGGGTGTCTGGGTTAGAGAGGTTCCATTGTATATGTAGCTAACATCATTCAAAACATCTTTTCACATTTGCAGAGACTCAAAACTTTGGCATTTCCGATGGACTGTAGCTACATGTGATGGGAGTGGCTCTAGAGAGAACAGCCAGCAATTATTTCATGCATTTTTCTTCAATTGTTTGATTACAATCTGTAACAGGCACAAAAATATTTTTTCGTTGTGGATTGAGATCACACAAAATCACTATTCTAGCTCAAGTGTTATATACTAGTATTCCATATCACTAAAGAGGGTCACCTCTGTTCTTGTATGTCACCCCTCCCCCTCTGGAATCCCTGTCAAAGGACTCACCAGATGATGTACGGGATCCTCTGCCCCCTCCGAAGCCCCCAGAGTGTGGCCAAGGGGAGTTCCAGCCTGGCAGCCTACACACTACAGTCACTACAATGACTGTGCATGGCATTCTCTATGTGAACATCATACCCATCAAACCTGTTGCGGTACTGTAGTACACGAAGCTGTGTGCTGAAGGAACATCCAGCACTGCCACCAACACATTTTTTAGGTTTATGTCATTCCAAAGTTGTGGGCTTTCTAAATCATGTAGTTTCCTGGACGACATGTTAGCTTGGTCAGTGAAATATTTCTTTTTACACAGTATAAGCAATATTTATACACTAAGGAATATGACATCAAATGAAATAAATATGACATGTCACACATTGTGTGACCTGATACAGCATTACATAACCATATGCATAGATCAATATACCACAGTCTGTTCAAGAGGACTCTTCATTCTGTAATGGTCATACCAAATGCTGCACGTGAAGACGAAGTGCACAATTCAACATATGTCAGGGAACATGTACAGCTGATTCTAAAAAGGAACTTACCAGTGGATGCATGGATTTGGGTTCTAAGCTCTCCAAAGTACCCCACCAGACTTGCAAAAGAGAATAGTGTGTCCCAAATGCTACATTCAGATTTGTCATGGTAACATGTCCAAATATTTTTTCCAAAACTCCAACCAGCAGAAGCTCCAGATGCATGTTTAGCCCATCCAGATGCATGTTTAGCCCATCCACTACAAGAATAATCTAATTCGTACTCCAACTGCAGGGAGGGGGTGTGTGTTATGTGGGGGTTAGTGAGATTCACACTCTCCACTATCTATCTCACCCTATAAGATCCGTCAAACACGTATGGGTCATCAGGGCCATCATACCCCTCAGCCACTATCGTTATTCTTCGAAGCTGGTAACGGGAATCCAAGTTAGCCTTACACTCCCACTGTAGATACACAACAGTCAAATGTCTATCACATGTATATCACACTACAGTCACATGTACATCACACTACAGTCACATGTACATCACACTACAGTCACATGTACATCACACTACAGTCACATGTATATCACACTACAGTCACATGTATAGCTAACTATTCCCTGTCACATGTATAGCTAACTATTCCCTGAGGCTATTTTGTTGTTATATTACAAGATTTACATTGTTTACAGAGATTTTATCACAACGTTGATCATTGGTGTATTACACTTTACCATCACAGCGATTTCCACATTTAGTAGAGCTTCTTTTAGTAAGATACGGTAATACTTGCCTGAGGCTATATTTTACAAGATTTACATGGTTTACAGAGATTTTATCACAATATTGATCTTTGGGGTATTAAGCTTTACCATCATACCAATTTCCACATTTACTGGAGCTTTTGTTAGTGAAATACAGTAATGCTTGCCTGAGGCTATTTGTTGTTGTATTACAAGATTTACATTGTTTACAGAGATTTTATCATAAGGAACATTCAGGGGTGCAAATTTGAATGTTCATTAACACCTGCCCACTAAAATTATTGACATTGACAGCCTTTTCTTTGTGTAGTAGCCAAAGCACAAGCGTAAGGTGCTCGCAACTTGGGCTAGGGATAGATTAGGCTATAAAGTGACACTAACTATATTTTTGGACACATACAAAGCCAGAATAACAAGCTATAAGTCCACCAGCGAAAGGTTGTTCATAACCCCCTCCTCTATAGTAAGCTTACCCCTCAGAGAAACCTTCGTGGATGCATTCTGAAGGTTAACTAGGTGAATATTCACTATTGTGAGCAAACACACCTTCAGAGGAGGCTGGACTGTGTCATTGATTGCCACAACCAAAGCATCCACACAACTAAGTGGGCTTGCTTCTGCTCACCCAATTATAGTAATATTCTCTTTACCTGAACACCTTTCTTTCTATTATATCCTTTGTTTGTGCACTGTACCACAGAAGGCCCATAGGAGCATTCACCACCAACACACTTGAGCTGTGCCATTTGAGGAAAAGTGGATAATCATATTTGAGTTGTGTAACAGACAGAAGTGTCCTGAATTTCCTGATGTCAGGATGGGTCCTGCTTTCAGGCATTAAAGCTCCACAAACTATTTCTTTACCTGCTGCATAGGAGATTTTCTTCGTCCAGTTGTCATCTCGCCTTGTTCCAGAGTCAGTGCAGTCACCTCCCTCAAGAGGATGCGATCACTATTGCCCCCTGTACAGTCCACATCAGACAGACAATAGTCAGTCATAGTGCCCCCTGTATTGTCGGTATCCTGAGCCTGATACTGGAGAATCTCATAACGACCTTTGACATTGCCAGAATTGTCAAATCCTATGGAAGTGCCAGTAATACTGGTAAAATTGGTGTTCATAATGTATTCGAGTAACGAAGAGCCGTTTAGCTGTCTAGATTGGCCAAAACAGCTACCATTTTCCCTAAACCACACGTATGGCTTGTCTGCAGTTGCATTGCAATTGTCAGTGAGGAAATCATGCAGTCCGTGAGCCATGGCATACACAGCATCTATAACGAGAGGTATGAAGTTTCCCTGTTGGTAACGAGAGAAGCTGGTTACGTTCTTGGTAGTGTCACAACCATCACTATCATTGGCCTCTAGACTGCAGTTGGCAATGGCAGAAAAGAACTCTGGGAACCAGTTGTTGCGTATGTTGGAATCAATTGTGAGCTGAGAGAAATAGTCCTGGAACTCCTGGTAGTGGTCGGAGTGAGGTGCCACCCCAAACAGTCCGGATGCAGTTTCGTTGAACCTGTGGACTAGGTCGATTGAACGAGCCCAGGCATCACTGGCAATCCACGTGAAGTTGCTCCGCAGTGTTTCATTATCACGAATCCTGGACAGTAGCTCCCCAACAGTCTCCTGGTTTGCAAACACTATCACTACCCTTGGCTCTGTGGAGCCAAGATCACTCACTAACTGATCATAATCCTTATCCGTAAAGGACGTAGGAATGCCTCTATCCACCCCAATACAGATGCCTTCCCTCTTCGCCTCTGCCCTGAACTCGTCTATACCAGGCCCTCCGTATGTATCCTGCGAGAAGACGACAGACACGTAGTTCCACCCGAAACGCTTGAGGATGTCCACCATGGCTGTCGCCTGGAGGCTGTCGGGAGGAATGGTGCGTTGAAAATATCCATACCGTTCGCGGTCGTTTAGCAGTGCAGATGAGGATGCGTAGCTGACTTGCGGCATGCGGAAGAGACGCCCCAAGGAGGCAACTGGGACACTTACTCTGCTGCTGGCGGCTCCTATTATTCCTGATGTCGGTACGGGAGCAGTTCCGTTTGTACTGTTAGCTAGCACTGACTCACAGCTCTCAATGTTGAGATTGCTGCCAGTGATGATGAGGTCAATGGCCTCGTCCAGACCGATCGTTTCGCTGTTGCATGTGTCTCGAATGTCGTATCCTATCTCCAAGTCTGGTAAAATGGTAGGGTCACTGTTGATCTTGTCCAGTGCAAACAACATTGCCTCCATTCGCTCGAGCCCCCTCTCCTGCCTCACTTCTCCGCAGCGAGCTCCGAGCGAGTTCGGCGCATCTGCATGAATGGGAAAGAGCCCGCCAAAAACAAAGTCTTTGTCCTCACGGTTCCTGACTGCACGTATCCTCCCCTCCTCCTCATCATCGCGGATTTCTTGCGAGCTCGTGTTGAACTTGAAAATGTTTTGTGCTGTCGTGCAGCTGCAGCCCAGCATGCACACCAGGAACACCCATACAAACGCAGCAGCCTGCATAGCTCAGAACTGTTATGACCGCTCAGGTGCAGCGTTTTAATATCAAACATCACGGAAATTCTTTACGTACGGTGGCCGATGGGGGCCCACCACCCGGCGTATTTACCAGTTGGTGTCAGTCCTAGAGACCTGCTACTAGCGGACACGTTAGCTGTGAATACAATGATTGTATTCACAGCTAACGTGTCAAAGCGCGACGCTGAGTCAACAGGAGAAAACACAAAGATGAGCGGGGAAAGAAGTGAGTGAGAGAGCAGTGCTGCTGCCGGCGTAGAGGCGCGTGCAAATGCTGCTAGGCAATGGCGATGACTGCATCATGTGCTAGTGGGCGTATGCTGTACAGTAACACATTGCAAGAATATTTTAGCTAATACAAAGTTATATCGGTGGTTTTGGCCAATAAACAGCTAGATGACTTGAACGCCATGTGGGTCCAGCGCCCACACCAGAGAAGACTCAGCTGTAGGGAGTCTCTCATAGTTTATGGGACTCTCTCTCCTGCTCTGCAGTAAGGTGGAAGCTCAAACCTCAAGTCTTCTCTCACTACTTGGCTTTCTTCCACCATCTCAACCCATCCAGAACTCCTCTTGGAGGTAAGGGCAAGCCACTGTTGAGGCATGTAATGTTGAAGGATGTAGGGATTGAAGTGCCAAAAAGTATAGAAACAAGGTCAAAGTACACCATGCATGCATTCAAAGGCAGGAGACGATAGCATGCAACAATCATAACATGCGTAACCCCATATCCCTACATCTGTAAATTCTAAAAGGGGTTACGCATGTTATGATTGTTGCATGCTATCATCCCCTGCCTTTGAATGCATGCATGGTGTACTTTGACCTTGTTTCTATACTTTTTGGCACTTCCATCCCTACATCCTTCAACATTTTAGTGAAAATGTTTTTACACTTTATACATTGTATATTTTACTCCTCTTACTTACACAGGAAGGTGTATAGCTCACTGCTGAATCTCTCTGGGTGTGTGTACCTTGATGCAGCTCACTGCTGAATCTCTCTGGGTGTGTGTACCTCGATGCAGCTCACTGCTGAATCTCTCTGGGTGTGTGTACCTTGATGCATGTATTCCACAGAGATAACATGGTCCACAAGGGCCTTCATGACATTTATTACCAGTGGCCATGACATGGAGAGAGTTTACTTTCCAATAACATGGTGTTTTATGTATTACTTTTGATGTAGTGTTGCTTTTGAGAAGTGCTATCTGACGTAATATTTTAAAAAATCATATCTTATGAGTACAGTAATGGACACAATATTTCTTTACTGCTACATATAGCTACACACCACTATTACATACAGTAAAAGTCTTACTCTTGTTGGTGAAGGAAGCTGGTAGTGTACCCACAGAGACTACACCCCTGTTTCATTTGTCATAACTTTGCGTAGGAAGTAGCTATAGGTGTGGAACAAAGGCTGTATACTAGATGAACTTCCAGTCTTCCAGAAGTAGGCATAGATGATGGCCGTGATAGTCACAAATACGAGCCCCACACTACCGAGGAGGAGACTGGGGACAGCCCAGGGGTCACTGTAACTGACAGACAACTCTGGTATAGGGACACAACTGTTGCTGCCCAGCAGAGGGTTGTTCCCCTACATCTCATTTGGAGCTTTATTTGAGCAATTCAGGCATTCTTTTGCGAGACGTTCAGATGAATATTTGTTCCCGACACATGGTTCACAGATCCTGCAGCAGGATCCTACGTCCCTGACAAAATGACCAGGCTCACACATGCCACACTGGGACTCTGTTGGACTGTACCTGATACTGCCATTTGCAGTTAGTCCAAGTTGTAGATCATCTTCCGTTATATGTTTTGCCATAGGTATTTTTTCCGTTCATGTTCATTGAATGTGCATTCCAAACACTTTGGGTCCTTAATCAAAGGGTACATGTTAAACTAAATGCTGTACATTTGAGATAGCATATAATTAAGTGAAACTCTGTAAGCAGTTTCTGCATTAATAGTTGGAGTTAGATGCTGGATTGCAATTCGCTCACTTTAGCTATAACCGATTTGCAGCTTTGGGTCCTTGGACAAGATTTAATATCCGATATGCCTATCAGTATATTGATGAAAGATGTATGATCAAAACATAATGAAGCAGCACTAAACATTGCACTTGTGGTTTTGGAGTGGAAGTGTTCATTGAATGTGCATTCCAAACACTTTGGGTCCTTAATCAAAGGGTACATGTTGAAATAGATGGTGTACATTTGAGATAGTGTATAATTAAGTGAAATGCTGTAAGCAGGTTCTGCATTAAGAATTGGGGTTAGATGCTGGATTGCAATTCGCTCTCTTTAGCTATAACCGATTTGCCGCTTTGGGTCATTGAACAAGATTTAATATCCGATATCCCTATCAGTCTACTGATGAAAGATGTATGATCAAAACATAATGAAATAGCACCTTGTGGTTTTGGAGCGGAAGTGTGCATTGAATGCACATTCCAAACACTTTGGGTCCTTAATCAAAGGGTACATGTTAAACTAAATGGTGTACATTTGAGATAGCGTATAACTAAAGTAAGCAGTTTCTGCATTAATAGTTGGAGCCGAAGTGTGCATTGAATGTGTATTCCAAACACTTTGGGTCCTTAATCAAAGGGTAAACGTTGAAATAGATGCTGTACATTTGAGATAGTGTATAATTAAGTGAAACGCTGTAAGCGTCATTAATTGAATAATAAATCTTGTTCAAGGACCCATAGCTGCAAATCAGTTATAGCTAAAGTGAGCGAATTGCAATCCAGCATCTAACACCAATTCTTAATGCAGAACCTGCTTACAGCGTTTCACTTAATTATACACTATCTTAAATGTACCCACAAAAGTAAACAAGTCATTGGAATGTCATGTTACCACCTGGGAGTGTTAGCTCACTTGTCACGACTTCACTCTATTAGCCCTCCCACTTTTGACATGCTGTCTCTGCCTCTGGTTTGGAATACACATTCAATGCACACTTCGGCTCCAAAACCACAAGTCCAATGTTTAGTGCTTCTTCATTATGTTTTGATCATACATCTTTCATCATTATACTGATAGGCATATTGGATATTAAATCTTGTCCAAGGACCCAAAGCTGCAAATCGGTTATAGCTAAAGTGAGCAAATTGCAATCCAACATCTAACCCCAATTCTTAATGCAGAACCTGCTTACAGCATTTCACTTAATTATACACTATCTCAAATGTACAACATGTATTTCGACATGTACCCTTTGATTAAGGACCCAAAGTTTTTGGAATACACATTCAATGCACACTTCGGCTCCAAAACCACAAGTGCAATGTTTAGTGCTTCTTCATTATGTTTTGATCATACATCTTTCATCAATATACTGATAGGCATATTGGATATTAAATCTTGTCCAAGGACCCAAAGCTGCAAATTGGTTATAGCTAAAGTGAGCGAATTGCAATCCAGCATCTAACACCAATTCTTAATGCAGAACCTGCTTACAGCGTTTCACTTAATTATACACTATCTTGTTGTCCCTCTTTGTTGTCACTCATCACTCTCTAGGGTCACCAGACAGGATTCAATGGAGTTAGGCCACAACTATTCCCTTTTTCAGTGTTTTGTATACATGCTTGGATACTAGCCGTGTTGTTGGAAGAGAAACAGTTGTGGGACCACGTTTCCATGTTTGTTTTCCCTCATCACGCACTAGGGTCACCATCACACACATACAAGGGAGACTAATTATGTTATCAGTAAACCCTGTAAACAAAAAATTGTGCCCACCAGCCCTTCACATATTTGGTGATTCAGACACCCACAGAAGTAAACAAGTCATTGGAATGTCATGTTACCACCACCTGGGAGTGTTAGCTGACTTGTCATGAATTCACTCTATTAGCCTGGGAGCCAGGGAGCCACACCGGCCCCCTGTCTCATACCAAGGTAAACTACCCCACACTAGAGGATGTGAGGACATGTAACCACACTAGGCTTCTCCCTCTGTGGCAGAGATACACAAACACAGCGTTAAGTAGTATATATACAAGTGTAAAAACATTTTCACTAAAATGTTGAAGGATGTAGGGATTGAAGTACCAAAAAGTATAGAAACAAGGTCAAAGTGCAGCATGCATGCAGACAAAGGGAGGGGATGATAGCATGCAACAATCATAACATGCGTAACCCCTTTTAGTATTTACAGATGTAGGGATATGGGGTTACGCATGTTATGATTGTTGCATGCTATCATCCCCTCCCTTTGTCTGCATGCATGCTGCACTTTGACCTTGTTTCTATACTTTTTGGTACTTCAATCCCTACATCCTTCAACATTTTAGTGAAAATGTTTTTACACTTGTTTCACTGGTTTTTACTGTGTGTAGCAACACATATAAACCTACTGACTTTCGTGCAGAGTTCTACCTCCCTTGCGTACCTATAAGCAAGATATCTAGCAATTGTCAGTGACTCCTACATCCTGTCTTGTACGAATATTGCCTACTGAGTACAACAGCGGGTCCAGTTGCCTGCAACAGTCGTTCAAAGAAACGGAGCAAGGTAGCCAAAAAGACAACACAGCGCTCGAAACAGCGGCAGCTCGACGAACTGTGCACAAAACTAACTTCACGTGTTCGGCACGTGAGCAAACAAGAAAATGGCGTCTAAACTAACACTTGTAAGGTTGCGGACCTGGTGTTTGACGGCTTTGAGAGAAGGTATGTAGATTTTGTGCATCAAGGATCATGTACGCTCCTGTATAAGTGATTTTCGTGAAAGAATTAGAGCGATTACTAATCCCAGTCTCGCGGTAGGTCGTTTGAACTGAAGAAGAAGAAGAAGAAGAAGAAGAAGAAGAAGAAGATGAACAATCCGGGTTTTTACAAATTTCCGAAATTCACTGTAGCTGTATATTTTACGTACTTTGAGAGTATTAAAGTGTATAGAAGCACTCGCAGAGCATGTAGCTTGTCTAAAAAGGCTTAAAACATCCGCGTTCGGGAGTTCTGAGCCGTTACTTTTGTTAAGGCTTAATGGGCGTGTCGGTGCCATCCCTACATATAGAGTCTACCGACTCTATGATAATGTAGGTGTTCTTTCAATGAAAGTAAAACCTCATTAATTTTAAAGTTCTTTAAATCTACATTCATGGTGTGTGGTGTATATTCTGACAATATAAGTAGGAAAACACACATACAATAATATGGGTAGTTTTATAAAGATACCCTGTTTCTATGGAGGATGTAAAGGAGTCAGTTCATTCTGAGTCCATTTTAGCTGTGTTCTGTTTGCTGGGTGTGGTCTCTCCATTGTTGGCCTGTGATGGGAAGGCCGGTGAACTTGGAGGTGATGTGAGGACTGGGACAGAGATGAGACCCTGTGGGGGGAGGGGAGGAGGAAGGATAATGTAAATGTCATCAAAGACACTAGGGAAGCCATCATGGCTGCCTATACATCTGTTTACATTATTCCCAAATACACTGATCCAGCTGCCTCAGTGGCAGAAAACAAACCCATAGTCCCATGCTCTGTATGGACAGCTATGATGGCAATACCTGACATTTTTTATGGACATATTTACTCTGTGTTGTGTAAGTCTTGGGGCCACATTCATAGCGTTGTGACAGACTATGACATCACAATACCTACCCTACTCTCACTAGCACTGACACAGCTGGAAAATTGTACATGCATAGGATGATGAAAGTACTAGAATTTTGGTATCTGATGCTAACGACAATGACTGCTGTGTAGAAATGTTTCCAGCAGTACAACTAGGTGGGTATGCTTCGCTTACCCAATTAGACCATTCTGAAAGCTACTGGGGCATGGGAATATAGGCTCTTCCACAATACTAATGGCATAGAATTACATGACTCAGTACACTTAGATAGCAGTAATTAGACAAACAATGTAGGAGCTGATAGTAAACAGATAACTACATACCATCCTTGTAGCTGCCTCCGTGCATTTGGAGGTCCCCAGTCTCCTTCCCGTCCACAGCACTGGCTGTGTGGTGAGTACTGTAGTGGGTTGTGTTCCTTTGGGGCTGGAAGATGACAATGTACAGTTTGGGACCAAATATGAAGATGTGCATTGCATACGCACTGAGCAGGACAAAGAAGGAAATGGCTGCATTCTGGTACTCCTGCCGGAATTTGGTAGTGAAGTAGGTAGGGATGAGTCCTATCCAGACTATGAGCAATGCAAAGGTGCAAAATGAGATGTACTTTTCTTCATTGAAGTTCTCTGGGTATTTGAAGCTGAAGACACCAAGAGCTGTCGCAACACCAATAAGAGCAGTCTCATAGACAATGGAGAGGATAATAATGGCAATGTACTCCTCTTTGCATGTGATGACAATATCTGGTAAGGCAAGGTCATTGTCGTCATCTAACCTTCTAGTGCGCTCCACAGTGGGGTGGTTAAAAGCCAGAGAGATGATTACTAAAGACATTTGGATGGCTACCAGGATAACCGTAAAGGTTACCAGCCAGGTTGGAGACACAAACCGAGGGGTGTAGTTCACCTTGTGTTTCACACCATAAAGGGTCACTGTAACTGACAGACAACTCTGGTATAGGGACATTTTGTTGTTCCCCCACATCTCATTTGGAGCTTTATTTGAGCAATTCAGGCATTCTTTTGCGAAACGTTCAGATGAATATTTGTTCCCGACACATGGTTCACAGATCCTGCAGCAGGATCCTACGTCCCTGACAAAATGACCAGGCTCACACATGCCACACTGGGACTCTGTTGGACTGTACCTGATACTGCCATTTGCAGTTAGTCCAAATTGTAGATCATCTTCCGTTATATTCAGTCCACCTTCAGTCTCATTCATTGGACCAATACTAATATTCTCCCAGGTACCGATACTCTTAAAGCTATAGGTCCGGCCATTGTCAGTATCCTGAGCCTGATACTGGAGAATCTCATAACGACCTTTGACATTGCCAGAATTGTCAAATCCTATGGAAGTGCCAGTAATACTGGTAAAATTGGTGTTCATAATGTATTCGAGTAACGAAGAGCCATTTAGCTGTCTAGATTGGCCAAAACAGCTACCGTTTTCCCTAAACCACACGTATGGCTTGTCTGCAGTTGCATTGCAATTGTCAGTGAGGAAATCATGCAGTCCGTGAGCCATGGCATACACAGCATCTATGACGAGAGGTATGAAGTTTCCCTGTTGGTAACGAGAGAAGCTGGTTACGTTCTTGGTAGTGTCACAACCGTCACTATCATTGGCCTCTAGACTGCAGTTGGCAAAGGCAGAAAAGAACTCTGGGAACCAGTTGTTGCGTATGTTGGAATCAATTGTGAGCTGAGAGAAATAGTCCTGGAATTCCTGGTAGTGGTCGGAGTGAGGTGCCACCCCAAACAGTCCGGATGCAGTTTCATTGAACTTGTGGACCAGGTCAATTGAACGAGCCCAGGCATCACTGGCAATCCACGTGAAGTTGCTCCGCAGTGTTTCATTATCACGAATCCTGGACAGTAGCTCCTCAACAGTCTCCTGGTTTGCAAACACTATCACTACCCTTGGCTCTGTGGAGCCAAGATCACTCACTAACTGATCATAATCCTTATCCGTAAAGGACGTAGGAATGCCTCTATCGACACCAATACAGATGCCTTCCCTCTTCGCCTCTGCCCTGAACTCGTCTATACCAGGCCCTCCGTATGTATCCTGCGAGAAGACGACAGACACGTAGTTCCACCCGAAACGCTTGAGGATGTCCACCATGGCTGTCGCCTGGAGGCTGTCGGGAGGAATGGTGCGTTGAAAATATCCATACCGTTCGCGGTCGTTTAGGAGTGCAGATGAGGATGCGTAACTGACTTGCGGCATGCGGAAGAGACGCCCCAAGGAGGCAACTGGGACACTTACTCTGCTGCTGGCTGCTCCTATTATTCCTGATGTCGGTACGGAAGCAGTTCCGTTTGTACTGTTAGCAAGCACTGACTCACAGCTCTCAATGTTGAGATTGCTGCCAGTGATGATGAGGTCAATGGCCTCGTCCAGACCGATCGTCTCGCTGTTGCATGTGTCTCGAATGTCGTATCCTATCTCCAAGTCTGGTAAAATGGTAGGGTCACTGTTGATCTTGTCCAGTGCAAACAGCATTGCCTCCATTCGCTCGAGCCCCCTCTCCTGCCTCACTTCTCCGCAGCGAGCTCCGAGCGAGTTCGGCGCATCTGCGTGAATGGGAAAGAGCCCGCCAAAAACAAAGTCCTTGTCCTCACGGCTCCTGACTGCACGTATCCTCCCGTCCTCCTCCTCATCGCGGATTTCTTGCGAGCTCGTGTTGAACTTGAAAATGTTTTGTGCTGTCGTGCAGCTGCAGCCCAGCATGCACACCAGGAACACCAATACAAACGCAGCAGCCCGCATAGCTCGGAACTGTTATGACCGCTCAGGTGCAGCGTTTTAATATTAAACATCACGGAAATTCTTTAGTTGGTGTCCTAGAGACCTGCTATTGTATTCACAGCTAACGTTGCTGAGGGGTCAAAGCGCGACGCTGAGTAAACAGGAGAAGAGCTTTAAAACACAAAGATGAGCGGGGAAAGAAGTGAGTTGGAGAGCAGTGCTGCTGCCGGCGTAGAGGCGCATGCAAATGCTGCTAGGCAATGGCGATGACTGCATCATGTGCTAGTGGGCGTATGCTGTACAGTAACACATTGCAAGAATATTTTAGCTAATACAAAGTTATATCCGTGGTTTTGGCCAATAAACAGCTAGATGACTTGAACACCATGTGGGTCCAGCGCCCACACCATAGTTAGAGAAGACTCAGCTGTAGGGAGTCTCTCATAGTATGTTTATGGGACTCTCTCTCCTGCTCTGCAGTCAGGTGGGAGCTCAAACCTCAAGTCTTCTCTCACTACCTGGCTTTCTTCCACCATCTCAACCCATCCAGAACTCCTCTTGGAGGTAAGGCAAGCCACTGTTGAGGCATGCAATGTTTTGTCTGGAGACTCAATGGTCAGTCTTGTGTCAAAAGTGTGTATTTTTGTCACCTAGTCCTAGGTCTCAGCTCTAACTAGCGGTAATCATCACATTAGAGTGGCTTTGGTGGTGATCAAGCTATAAACATAGTCCCTCTGACTTCCCACATCATATTGCAGTGTATCACATGCCATCCATATTTGTCAACTTAATGTTTTGTAACTTTCCCTCCACAACATGTTTGAGGAGTTAAGAGCTTGGCAATGTATGAGGATAAGGAGATCATTAGCTAACAGCAAAAGAAGTGGTCATTAAGTGGCGGCACTCTCTCTCTCTCTCTCACACACACACGCACACACACACACACACACACACACACACACACACACACACACACACACACACACACACACACACACACACACACACACACACACAGGTGCAAGAGGCCGTGAATTCTTCCTCAAATCTGGTTTACCTCCTCTCATCCTGAAACAGATATGGCTGATGTCGGACGTGGATGGTGATGGATGTCTAAATGAAGTTGAATTCTCCATTGCAATGCATTTGGTGGATCTGGCACTGCAGATGACCCCTCCCCCTGCGTCCCTCCCTCCTCCTCTTGCGGAGTGTGTGGAGGTGGTGATGGGATCTGGCCTGCCTCCCATTGAGGATAAACATTTGCTCAAGTGCCAAAATGCCTTTGTTGCATTCAAAGCCGACATTGCAAGAGGAACCTTGGGAAGTGAGGAATAGGGAGGGGGAGGAGAGGAGAGGGGGATGGAGGGAGGGAGGGAGGGGGAGGGAGAGGGAGGGAGGAAGAGGGGGAGGGAGGGAGAGGGGGAGGGAGGGAAGTGAGGGGGTTATTTTGTTTCTTATTCTTTCTTTAGTTGAGGCTACCAAATACCTTTTTAGTAAGACAGAACTTTCCCAAGGAGAGCTATTTCAAATATGGTATGTTGTTGTTCTACTGGTGCTAAATGGGATTGCACATACGTGTCTGATTCCCATTCTCCCATACAGGAGGCTATCAGATCAGGATGGAGACGGACGTCTGGTGTTCCTGGAGTTTGTCCTGGCCATGCATCTTGTATTTCTGGCTAAACTGGGCCACTACCTCCCCTTGAAGTTGTACCCTTCCCTCCTCCTCCCTCCACTGGTGAGCCACCAACCCCCATGGAGACTACCTCACTAATACACCCCCTACATTACAGTATTATCAGATTGTTGCGGAGGCAGAGGAGGATTCGTACCATGGTCCACCACCTTTGAGACCTCCCCTCCCGACCTCAGACTTCTTCCCCCCACCCACTGTGCCTATGGAGCGAGGTGGGCTGACCGTTGCTTTCACTGAGGATGTGTTGAGCTCTCTACCACCACCCGAGGAACGGTATACGTCACGCGAAATGGACCCTTTCTCGGGTCATTGTGCAGGTGTAGTGAGTGATGGGTGGAGCTTAGTTGCCGATAACGATGGGGAAGGGGAAGTCGTCGTGGCAACAGAGCGGGTACAGGAGGTGGCCATGTTGGAAGAGAGCGAAGCAGCAGTTGTACTGGAGATGTGCCAGTTCAGCTCTGTATTGTCCCCTCCAGCGGATGAACTTAGGATGCCTCAGGTAAGTGACTGCTAATGTTAGTCTACTGCTATGGGGAGGTGGACTTTAGTGGGTGTGGTTACAACAGGTGGTGCTAGCTCCAACACTTCTGGGGGTCCAAGGAAATGGAGGGGGTCTGGTGAATGGAGGGGGTCGGGAGGAGGAAGAGGAAGAAGAATGGGAGGATGGAGTTATAGAGGAGGAGCTGATTGTGGAGGAAGACGAGGAGGAGGGAGTGGGGGAGGGAGAGGGAGAGGGAGAGGGGGAGGGAGAGGGAGAGGGGGTGGGAGAGGAGGTGGGAGAGGAGGAGGGAGAGGGGGAGGGAGAGGGGGAGGGAGAGGAGGAGGGAGAGGGGGAGGGAGAGGGGGAGGGAGAGGAGGAGGGAGAGGGGGAGGGAGAGGGGGAAGGAGAGGAGGAGGGAGAGGGGGAGGGAGAGGAAGGAGTCCATGCAGAACTAGAGAGTCTCTCTCTGGCTTCACAACAGTTCCTCAAAGTGAGTCTGGACAAAAGTAGCCACACAGAAATTGTTAGCTACCGTCCTTTACCCCAGGAGTCTCAAGATAGACTATGGGAACAACAGAGACGCAACCTAGAGGCCACTTACCCCAACTCATTCAGCATGGAGGATTACAGGCAGGCAAGGTGAGTTGCTGCCTCTGTCGAGTGCTCTGATTCCAGCAACAGTCCTCTATTGACTTAGTGTTCAAGGTCTGTCAGAGACTATTGCTGTAATGGAGAGAGGAGACACTTATGGGGTGAAGGATCACGAGGCAGTGCCACAAGAACAAGAGGAGGGAGGTGAATTAAGTGAGCTGGATCTGTTGGCTCAACTTGAAGAATTTGAGGCCGAAATTACAAGAACACTAGAGAGCACAGAGGAAGATGACACATGGGAGGATGGAGAGAGAGAGGGTGAGGGGGAGGGAGAGGGAGAGGAAGAGGAAGAGGGAGAGGAAGAGGAAGAGGGAGAGGGAGAGGAAGAGGGAGAGGAAGAGGGAGAGGGAGAGGGGACAGCTAGCATTGGCACTTCAGAGACCACCCCAATTTACCCACTAAATCGAGGAGAGGGTACAATATCAGACGCATATCACAGGAGGAGACAGAAGGAGGTGGAAGTAAGTCGAGCTGTCCACCAGCCCCCTCTCCCACTCAGAGTAGCAGACAGACTTGAGCAACTCACTCCTTCTCCACAGAGAGAGACCAAGAGGTAATTAGAGGTATTTGCCAAACCGCCAATCTCTCAAAATGAGTGGGTGGAGGTAGTTAGTATTGTGAAAAGGTAAACAACGGCAGTTGTTACAGGAAGTACAAGTGCAGGGCTATTCATTAGGAGCTAGTACGGACTTGCAGAGACCGCGGCACGAGGCAGCTGCGCTGACTGATATTGCGGAGGCCTATATCTGGCACTGGTGAAGATAAACATATTTATGTAGCTGCCGTGATTCGACCCCGAAGGGAAGCTGTAGAGTAGAGCATTCTCCGCCGCGGTGTTAACACCCGCCTAGTCGCCTGTGTGCAGTTCAAAATTGTCCAGCTCCCTCCAAGTTTGTGACCATCTCGTAGCGCTACCGGTGCAAAGCATAGGCCCTAGCTGGCTAGCTGACAAGCTATTATCTGGATCTTTTCGGGTTAACTGGCTTTCCGTCTTCCCCGCAGTAAGGACGTCATGGAGGACCTGGATTCTTACCTGCAGAGCGAGATAGACAACATCAATGACATGTTCCAGGAGTTCGAGACCCACGACCAGCAACACGAGAGGAGAACTAAAGATGAAGAGGAGAAGATTTTGACAAAGGTGAGGAGGAGGCAGGGATGTAAGCAACTGTTGGCTCTCTCTCTCTCTTTCTCTCCTGAGAGGCATCTGCATGTGTGTTGGCAAGTAGTAAGAGAGATGAGAGAGAGATGAAGGAATTGGTAGTAATGGGAAGTGACTATCATGTGATCATGCAGGATATTCAGGAGGTTGTGTGCGAGGAGCCAAAGGTCGGTGGTATGGAGGAGGTCATGGAGCGAAGACTAAAGGAGAGGTAAAGTATTATGTAGAGACCACAAGCGGTGCTAAGTGTGTTTATTAAACACAAAATGTTTGTATCAAAAGTCCAGGTTATGGCTACCTTGGGAGGTATATGTACATCCAATAACAACATGCACAGCTTTAATGTATCCACCAACACTTAGAACACCCATGGGGGTAGTGTAGTTGATTTAGTCAGTGGAGCCTGGAGCCCGTAACTAGGGGGGCTCCCTCACTACCACCATATCTTACCTTATGGGTGTGCCTCACTGCACAACAATGTAGTGGTATGTACAATTCAAAGTCATCCCTAGTCACCACATACACCTCATATTACAGTTTGCAAACTGGTACAAGTTGAATACATGTACTTCTCTATAGCCTCTCACTGTGTTTATGTTAGCAGCTCACTGGCCTTATAGCCTGTGTGTTGAGCTTTGAGTAAAGTGTGTTTTTTTGTTGAAACACAATTCTCTGGGAAGTCTTTGAAATGCTATCAACTACTCCTTTAGGAATTCCATTAGTGCTTGTCTGGTGTCATGCACTGAAAGGTCCAGAGTCTTTCAGACCAATTCCCCCCCCCCCCCCCCCTCCCTCTCCCTCTCCCTCTCCCTCTCCCTCTCCCCCTCCCCCTCTCCCTCCCCCTCCCATTCCCCCTCCCCCTCTCCCTCTCCCTCTCCCTCTCCCTCTCCCTCTCTCTCCCTCCCTCTCCCTCCCTCTTCCTCTCGCAGTGCTGAACTGGAGCAGCAGTATCAGCAGGAAATGAAACGCTTGGAACAGGAAAGGCTGCAAGAGTTAGAGAAACAGACAGCTGTCCAGCAACAGACTCTAGAGTCCGATACTGCTCTTCAGAACCTCAATAAGGTAGGGTATGGGAATGTGACTGGAGTAAGTTACGGGAATGAGACTGGAGTAGGGGCCTGAGAGATTATACATTTCCAGGAGTGGGAGGATCTGTTAGCCCACGAGGAGCAGCTGGTGAAAGAGACACAGAAAGAGAAAGAATTGAGGGAGAAGAGGGAGCAAGAGGAGAGAGAACATCGTGAACAAGAGAGAAAGGAGAAGGCCACAGAGCAAGGTGTGTGTGTGTGTGTGTGTGTGTGATGAGGGAGGGAATACAGAGACATGAATCTTTCATTCAGAGATGACAGTTGAGGAGTGGATCCAGTGGATGGAGGAGAAGAAGAAGAAGGGACTGACCAACGAACAACAGATTGAGTATGAGAGGAGAAAGAGGGCGTGGCAAGAGAGGGAGAGGGAGAAGGAAGAGAAGAAAAGGAGAGAGGAGGAAGAACAGATTAGAAAAACCAGAGAGAGAATGGAACGAGATTACTTGTGAGTGTGTGTGTGTGTGTGTGTGTGTGTGTGTGTGTGTGTGTGTGTGTGTGTGTGTGTGTGTGTGTGTGTGTGTGTGTGTGTGTGTGTGTGTGTGTGTGTGTGTGTGTGTGTGTGTGTGTGTGTGTGTGTGTGTGTGTGTGTGTGTGTGTGTGTGTGTGTGTGAGTGATGCACATCCTGTTAGGGAGTTTCAAGAACGTGATAAGGAAGTGAAGGCCAACAGACTCAGTTCCTCAGAGATACAGAGGCTTCAAGAGGAAGCTGCCAGGAAAAGGGCCGAAGAGAGAAAGGATCGCGAGGAAAAGACAAAAAAGAAGTTCGAAGAGAGTCGAATGAAGCACTTGGAAGAGGTGTGTAGCATTACATCATGATTATGTCATAATTATAAGGAGTAATGGTACTTGTGTTCTACTTCAGCTCAAACCAAAAACGAAGTCTGCACTTGCTGCAAAGTGGGAGGAGCAACTCCGCTCCCAGTAAGTCACTGTACGTAATGGTGTGAAGCGTGGTCAATAGTTTGTCTCTGCAGGCACAATGGGAAATGACCCCACCCCCTTTCTCCTGTCTCAAGCACACACACACGGCGTACCTCAGCTAGCCACACCCACCACCCCTCATTGATCACCTAGTTTTTTCAGTTGTCATGGACTTGTACATATTATGTGGGCAGGCTGCAGGTAATGGCATGCAAGAATTGTAACATTTCGTCCTTAAATCATTTTGACATGTTGTAATCCAAAGAACTGCACATTGTGTATTTCTTGATACACGGAATGCAAACTGCTACCTAACGGTAGCCTGGAACAGGGACAATCGCTAACACAATGTTAAATTTCAAAATTCAATTCAATCAAGAATTGAGACTCCATACAACATCATGTATAGTGAATGACGAATGGTGTACATGACCAACTGCCACAACTGAGCACCATTCACACTCGGTGCTTGTTGCCGTAGGCACATTTTGACGATTACAATCTTACCAAGTGACGGCCCCTGGCTATATAAGGAGGCCAAGATATGATATGATGAGAGAGAACACAATCATTTCTACTTAGTCTGGTGCTAAGGCTGAGAAATTACCACATAATACAATTATGATGCAATTTAATTGAACGGCCTGCAATTTAATGATGTGAGATTATATGACACTAGCAGTTTATCCCAGTAGGTTTCCATTCCAAAGATGGTTTTTAGTTCACCATTCCTCCTCTGCTTCTTCAAGGGCAGGGGGTCCTCCGAAACTTCCTCCTCCCCCTCCAAAGCTGTTATCACCGTCTCCAAAACCGCTGGAGTCGTTACCAAATCCTTCTCCTCCCCTTCCCTTCTTAAACTGTAGTGTGTGTGTGAGAGAAAGAGGGAGTGCGTACATGCGCGTGTGTGTGGGGGGTGCAGATGGTGGCACTCACTCGGAGGTCTTTGGAGGCAAATCTGCCCCCTGCTGGTCCATAATCAGACCCCACGGCCTCCTCGGCTGCCTGCTCCAGGAATTCAGGGACGTCTTGATGAGCCTGGAGATAACACACATGACATGAGTAGGGAATGGCCCAGCCAAGTAGCTGGAGACTTGATACACAGTGAGTAGTGGTATGGAGGCAAGAGGGGACATTAACAGTCTGCTATATACAGGTAGGAGTGAGGGGGGGGGGGGAGCAAATATGTGAGGTAGAGGGGAGGGGGGGTGGAGAGAGGGGAGAGAGGGGGGCTGTTGTGGCCTACATCAGAGAGTACTTTGACGAGCCCTCGAGCGAGAGCCAGGTCCCTGTCTTTCTGGAAGAAGGCCGTTGCCTGTCCCTTGTTCCCTATCCTTCCGGTACGTCCGATGCGATGGACATATTCCTCAATGTTGTTGGGTAGGTCATAGTTGATGACGTGTTTAACTTGAGGAATGTCCAGTCCTCGAGCAGCGACTGACGTAGCCACCAAGACCCTGGATCTCCCGGAGCGGAAATCACGTAGCGCTTCCTCCCTCTCACGCTGCAGTCGATCTCTGGACGTAATAGCATGTGACATATAGTACTTTATCACATGATTATCACGTGGCTAGGATTACCCATGGATGCTGGTTGTAGGGAACTCTTCTTGGGAGAGGAGGCTGGCCAGGTAGTCTGCATTTCGTTTCGTCTCCACAAATACGAGGGTCCGGTCAGCCCCTGAAGGAACATGCCCAGTGAAGAGCTATCATTAGGAACCCTCCCCCCCCCCACACACACAAGAAGGGACTTACCAGCACTTGTGAGGATCTCCTGCAACTTTTCTTTCTTCTCATACTCTCCCACGGCCACGACGGACTGGTCAATATCACTGGTGGTCCCTCCCACCACTCCAATGGTCAGGAAGAGGTAATTGTTGAGGAACTCATCTGTGAAGACACACCACAGCACACATCACTGATCTCATGCACACGCGCATGCGTACACACACACACACACACACAACCCTCACTAGCAAGTTTCTGAATCTCCTCAGGGAAAGTAGCAGAGAACATTAAGGTCTGTCTCTCTCCAACAGGAGGCATATTAAATTCCTCGATAATTTTACGCATGTCAGGCACAAAGCCCATATCGAGCATTCTATCAGCCTCGTCCAGAATTAGGGTCTTGATGTTGTTTAGGAGTATCTGAGAGGGAAGGGAAGGTGACAGGAGGAGATATGGTGGGGGTGGTGAGTAGCTGAGGAGGGAGGAGGGTGTTAGCTTGGGAGGGAGGAGGGGGTTAGGCATTAGACAATTGTACTCAAAATTGCTCCTTAGAATTTCTAATAAACCCCCTCATGATGTGGTCATCATGTTACACTCCATACAATCCCATTCCCTCCGCAATGTTCATGAATATCACACGACCCCACATCAGTAACCAGTACAGTACACCAGCAAACACAGAGGAGGACTATGGTCTATTATGACAATGGTTTATGACACCAACCATCGTAATCCTATGCTATAGGGTGCTAATGTGCCTGAGAGTAAGCTGGCCTGGAAGGGCTCCAGTCACCACACACAAGGTGAGGTTAGCAATGGGTAACAGATTAACACCACCAACACTTAGAGCTGTAGATAATTACCATGGCAACCAGCCTCAAGTCTGCCCCACCACAGAGGTCAGCTCAAGTCCCAACCACACTCCTCTCATTCCCTCACCTTTCCTCTCCCCAGGAAGTCCAGTAGCCGTCCAGGTGTCCCCACTACTATGTTGCAGCCTCTCTCCACCTGGGCCAGCTGGTGGCCGACAGAAGTCCCTCCATATACCACCACTGGACGGTACACAGAGCCGTGGACAAACTTCCTCGCCTCGTTATAGATCTGCAGTGTCAGTTCTCTCGTCGGGGAGACGATGAGCACCTCTGGAGACTGGGTCTCGTTCTGACTAGCACCCTGTACCTCCTCCTTGATCAGTCGAGTGATAGTGGGCAGGAGGAAGGCTGCCTGAAGGGGAGGGAAACCACCCTCACACACCCTCACCCCCTCACCCTCACCCACCCACACTCACCGTTTTCCCAGATCCAGTCTGTGCACAAGCCATTAGGTCCCTCCCGGCCATGATGATAGGAATGGAATACTTCTGTACTGGAGTAGGTCTCTGGTACTGACACTTATCAATGTTAGATCGAGTGGTTTCAAAGAAGTTGCACTCGTCAAAACTGCAGGAGGCACTTTACTTCCTACCAGCCCCCACACCACACAATGTGGACCTACCTCGAGATGGAGGGTGGGGCTCCACTGCCTGTCACCTCTGCCTGGATATCGTCATACTTGTCGAAGTTGATCCCAGCAGCCATAGTAGCAAACATCTTATCCTCCTCCTCAGGGGGTGGGGGAGGGATGTAAAATTCTCGCTTCCGCTGTTCCCCTGCAATGAACAATATGCTATCCCTAGTCACATGTAATATTCACACTGGGATACTGACCTTCTTCCTGGCCGGACTCCGCCCTGCCCCTCCCAAATGATTTCCTGTCACCTCCTCCATCTCCATCTCCATCTCCATCATCACCTGCAATAGGCAGATCTACTGTAACACGAGAGCTGGAGATCGATCGAGTGGAGGTAACATACCACCAAATGATCGTCTTCCAAATCCACCCCCCCTTCCTCTCCCCCCTCTCCTCCCTCCCTCCTCCCCATCGTCACCTCCTCCACCTACAACAGAGCACACATTTAACCACAACGTCTATAATGGGACATTACACCAGGGGGTCCTCACCAAATCCCCTTCTCCTTCCTCCTCCCTCATCGTCCTCACCATCACCGTTGCTGGAACCTGCAATACAACACACACTCTACACCCCTCCTCCTCCCCTCCCTCACTGAGACTCACCAAAGCCTCTGCTTCTGTTTCCAAATCCTCCTCTTCTCTCAAATCCACCCCCTCCATTCCCCTCTCCATTTTCATCTCCATCTGCACACACACACACATCACATTCACATAACACCTGTGTAGGGAGGGGGGGGGGGGGACTCACTGCTTCGTCTTCCAAACCCTCCTCCCCTTCTCCCAAATCCACCACCACCACCCTCATCATCATCTCCATCTAAAGTAAAGTACACACCTCAGTCACATGACTATAATGTGAGGGGCAGACCTCAACCACATGACTATAATGTGAGGGGCAGACCTCAGTCACATGACTATGATATTCCCGTACCATTTCTTCTTCCAAAGCCTCCTCGGCCACCTCTGCCCCCTCTACCGCCCCTTCCCCCTCCCCCTCTCCCAAATCCCCTCCTCCCCTCCCCACCCTCCTCATCTCCACCATCATCTCCTACACAGAAGCACATCCATTACAATTTGTAGAGTCAAAAGCACTGATGACTCACCAAACGACCTGCGTCCAAACCCCCCTCCACCTCGGCCCCCACCAAACCCTCCTCGCCCTCCGCCTCGGCCCCCACCAAACCCCCTTCCACCTTGGCCCCCATCACTCCCACCACTCTGGACTGACCAAATCCTTTGGACCCCCCAAAGCCTGTTCCTCTGGAATTTCCCGATGAGTCGTCCTCATTCCATTCATCAGTACCATTCTCAATTGGAGCAGAGTCCATGCCAAATCCTCCTGGACAGAAGGAAGTGATTAGAATAGGGAGAGAGGGAGAGAGGGAGAGAGAGAGAGAGAGAGGGAGAGAGAGGGAGAGAGGGAGAGGAGGGAGAGGAGAGAGGAGAGAGAGAGAGAGAGAGAGAGAGAGAGAGAGGAGAGAGAGAGAGAGAGAGAGAGAGAAAGAGAGAGAGAGAGAGAGAGAGAGAGAGAGAGAGAGAGAGAGAGAGAGAGGAGAGAGAGGGAGAGGGAGAGAGAGAGGAGGAGAGAGGGAGGAGAGAGAGAGAGGAGAGAGAGAGAGAGGGAGAGAGGGAAAGAGAGAGAGAGAGAGAGAGAGAGGGAGAGAGAGGGAGAGAAGGAAAGAGGGAGAGTCCACTTGCAGGTACACACACAGTTGGAGCCCACCTCTACCTGACTTTCCTCGCCCCACACCAACTGAGGTAGGTCTACCAAACCCTCTACCAGCCCCCATTCCAAAACCATTGGAGGCAGGCTGGGAGAATCCCTGCAAAGAGGGACAGGGGATCAGGTGAAATGTGATATTTCAATTAGCACTGAAGGTCACACCACGTGGTTGCTCTCCTAGCCACGTGCAGTCCTATAGTTGGCTAGTGATGCTACTAAGGTAGTGCAGCGCGGGGAGCAGGCAGCCGTACGCCAATCCACAACAAATCAGTGCATGCAAAGCCTCATCAGCCTCTGCCACACGTGTTGTCCCACGTGGTCAAAGGAATTACTTTAGTCTCACCCACCGCGGGAGGCGTTGCGTCTCCTACTTCATCGTCCCAATCTTCAGACATTTCTGTCGCCTCTTCTCAGCTGTAGGTCTGCGTGACAACCAACTTCTGTGGGGAAACTGAAGCAGCTGCTTCCCGTAGTAGACCAGTCAGTTCCACCTGTTCATGAACAAAGCGCCACGCGCAGAGGAAACGACACAGACAAAGAGTAGTTGCTACGTGTAAAGCCTTACCACTTCGTTCAAACTTCGCTGAAGCTGACCGGAGATGTTAGCGTTGGCTGAGTAGGAGCCTCGCTGTTATATGGAATTTGGTCACGTGGGCTACAGCCGACTTGCATTCCGGATCCCGAGCTCGGGACTTGCGCATGCGTGGATCGTAAAATATAGCTATATCGTCAATGCTCTTCTAAAAGCCCTTAGCCTGACTGGCTCTTCTAAAACTGGCTCTTCTAAAAGCCCTTAGCCTGACTCTCTTTAGGGATCGACAGTGTCCAGTGTCCAACTGTGCGCACACTGTTCCACAAGATTCTCCACTTTGTGAGTACTTGTTTGAGTGCCACACTGATGTCGATCCAAGTGTTACCCCTGCTTTTGTGACTGACAACATTATCTCATCTACATCAAACCCTGAACACTCTCCGACCCTTATACCACTTGGTCTGTCACTTCTAAAGGTTTTACCATTTTAAGTCAATATAACTTTGTGTGCATTTTATTTTTGTGTTCATAGTCACCACTCTTCCCTGTATGGGGAAATAATTATATTTTGAAATTTCTATACAAAATGATAAATGTCAAGCACTATACATAATTTAACCAACGATCTCTACAGCACAATATACACAGGGGAGTCAAGACCAAGTTGCTACAGTTTCAGAGGTTGACGGTATGTCAAAATTAGGGGGGCTCTGTGTTCATGAAGTAGGTAATTTATCCTAGACACACCTTCGTCCTGAATATCACTATTTAATACATTTGACCCATTGACACCCTCCAATTTTGGGGGGCTCAGCCCCCCCTGTTCGAAAAGTGGGGGGGCTCAAGCCCCCTCTGCCCCCGCACCCTTTATGCCTCTGAGTTTGCATGAAGGAGCCATGTGGAGGGTGTGACAACCACTTCTGGTACACAACATTCCCACCAGAATGGTGGGAGACACCCATCTGATACTGCAGTGTCCCAGTTCCAGGATGACCAGTCCCTGTTCCCAAATCAATGATCCCTCCTGTCCCCATTCCAAGTTGAGAGTGTGGTGCTGTCTGCAGTGCAAGGTCAGGCTGTAGGCCACTTGGAGATTGCTGCTGAACTGATGGACTGATAATGCTGCCATTGACAACGGGAATGACCTCTGTACCCGTCTGGAGGGCCCCCATTGTGTGAGGATTGACGGGGTACTCTTGGGCCACCGATGACCTCATCACCTGAGGGTGCAACTGAAGGGCCGCCATCCTCTGATCGTGGGACTGCTCCACACCAATGGTCTGACCGTCGAAGTAGCTCTCTGTGGGGTTCGTATGAAAGCTCCCAGGGGGGGCCTGGGGGGACGTCATGTAGCGGAAATTTGGGTTCTTGAGGTCATAGGTACCACTGGACTGTTGGTTAGTCCCAACTACCATCACTGAGACCGATATGTCATAGCTCTGCCTGGAGTGTTGTGAGGTAATCAAGAACTCAGATCTGAAGAGTGTTCTTACCTCTCATTGGCAACCATTTGTAGCATTCCACCGACCTCCTGGCCCTCCTGTACATACAGAGGTCGTTGCAGCAGCAGACGTACCTTGAAGAGAAGGAATGGGGGGTAAGGGGGACATGAGGTGACAGGTGTAGGATGGTGATACCTGGTACCAGTGTGTGAGGGGCTGGAATGGGGCCGTTGATAGCCACACGGTGGTCCTGAAAATATCATCACGTAATATCACTCTCACACACACACACACACACACACACACACACACACACACACACACACACACACACACACACACACACACACACACACACACACACACACACACACACACACACACACACACACACACACACACACACACACACACACACACACACACACACACACACACACACACACACACACACACACACACACACACACACTCACTGGGTTCCTATGAAGGCTACGTCAAACCAGAAGGCCAGCCCATGCATGTATCCAGTTGTCCAACTCTTGAAACTCAGAGGAATACTGATCCTGAAGACAAACACATACAGAGTCTCCAAACTGACGTAATGATGATGTAATGAACATGCTAAGGCTCACTTGTGAAGATCTTTCTCGTGAGCTGTTGAAAAGTCAGTTGTGTGGCCAATGGGACGTGACATGAGTATCCGAATGTCAAAGGTATCAACTATAGGCTGCCTGAAGTACTCTTCCACTGCTTCAGAGTGGAGTACTGACACGTCTACACCATGGAATGATCGCTGCTGCCTGGAGGAGGGTGAGGAGAGGGAGGGGAGGGTGAGAGGAGGGTGAGAGAAGGGGGAAAGGGAAGGGAAAGAGGGAGAGGAGGAGAGGGGGAGGAGTAGTGTTGGCCTTACCAAAAGTATGTCTTTCCCATCTGCTCCAGGAAAAGTGCCTCGTCAGTGAATGGAGCCACGTAGAGAATCCCTTGGGTTGGAAACATCTTGCCTACAGGAAGGACACAGTAGTGTGTGGGTTGAGGATAGGAAGAATGTACTGTGGCCTACCACCAGGCTTCAGCCATTTCCTAGCATGAAGGTACGTCTCTAGCATTCTCTCATTGAACAACATGTATCCCATCGGCTCTGAAATTATCACATCCACTTTCTCGGGCAAATCAATCTAACAGGTGTAATTATATCACCATTACATCATTATGACATCATAATACAAACCTCTTCGATTTTGGCGGCAATAACTGCCATTCGGTCTTCAAATTTATTTGCCTTTGCAAGTTGTGAACAATGTTTGGACATGTTACTGGCCTCCACTGAATACACCTTCCTAGCTCCACCTTGGAGGGCAAAGAAGGAGAGGACACCTAGAGAAGGAGGGAGAAGATGAAGAGAGAGAGAAAGAGGTAACTGTTGACTCATTACCTGTTCCAGCTCCGACGTCGAGTACAACCTGAAATAGATATACATAGTGAGAATTAGTGGTGTGTGTGTGTGTGTGTGTGTGTGTGTGTGTGTGTGTGTGTGTGTGTGTGTGTGTGTGTGTGTGTGTGTGTGTGTATGTGTGTGTGTGTCACAGAGCACGAGGACCAACCTTGTCCTTGAAGTCATTGAGATTGTGCAGGATAGCCGTCTGATAGGTAGAGGTTCTTACATAATCCTGGACAAAGTAAACGTAAGGTAATAAGTACTCCACGACAATTTCTCCCTCTTGAGGAGGGACTGCAATATACATCCCCCCAGTATTCAATCCAATGAAGGGACACTGCTTTACATCCCAACGCAAAATAAGGAGATTCTACTCACTAGGCACAATGAAGACAAACCCTCTTCGGTGGATACCTGTCACTAGTACTCATACTCTACACACGAGAGGTCACTGTGGTGTTCCCCAATGTGCTACACACGAGAGGTCACTGTGGTGTTCCCCAATGTGCTACACACGAGAGGTCACTGTGGTGTTCCCCAATGTGCTACACACGAGAGGTCACTGTGGTGTTCCCCAATGTGCTACACATGAGAGGTCACTGTGGTGTTCCCCAATGTGCTACACACGAGAGGTCACTGTGGTGTTCCCCAATGTGCTACACACGAGAGGTCACTGTGGTGTTCCCCAATGTGCTACACACGAGAGGTCACTGTGGTGTTCCCCAATGTGCTACACACGAGAGGTCACTGTGGTGTTCCCCAATGTGCTACACACGAGAGGTCACTGTGGTGTTCCCCAATGTGCTACACACGAGAGGTCACTGTGGTGTTCCCCAATGTGCTACACACGAGAGGTCACTGTGGTGTTCCCCAATGTGCTACACACGAGAGGTCACTGTGGTGTTCCCCAATGTGCTACCTGCATCATATTCTGCTGCTGTGATAGGTAGCCATAGAATTGGAAGTACTGTTTGGCCGACGCCTCTTCTGTACGAAGGCTGAACACATCCTTTGAGACACGTCTCTGTACACTGTCTGGTAGACGGGAGCTGAAATGATCCAACACTTCACCTGCATCTACACACAGTCAGTAGCATGGGGCTATAAACCACTGTGTCTCCCACTTCACAAATAAGGAAGTTAGGCAGTTACCTCTATCACTGGCAAATATAGCCACTGCAGAGCCTTCAGGCACTTTGAGCATCAATACATTTGAAGCTGCAGTGTAGATGTCTTTCATACTGTGGACTTTTAACTCATACACAATATCTCCTCCTGAGTGGGATGGAGGGGAGAGGGGGGGGGGGGGGGGGGGGGAGGGAGGGAGGGAGGGAAGGAGAGAGAGAGAAGCTAGGGATACCACAATATGGACTGCCACTGGTTGAAAAGGCTTTGGGTAGAGTTCAATTTGTAACGAGGTGACGTGTATAACTTGAGACTTCTTGGTTCTCTGGTCATGATTTACTTATATTAATATATTTTTCTTGTATACCAGAGTGTTGAGAACAAAATCCTGAGGAAGGCCTCCGTGAGGAGACCGAAACGTTGGAATCATTTTGTTCTCAACACTCTGGTATACAAGAAAAATATATTAATATGAGGTGACGTGATAGGGTACAGCCTGTTGCAGTGGTTAGAAAGCTCACCACGATAGAACTGGACACAGCAGTGCATCTGGAGAGCTTCACTGCGCAGCTCTAACTCCTTCTCTGGGTCTCTCTTCACATCCAGAGTATCGTCTACCACCCGCAGCTCTACTCCTGACACTCGTACCTCGCGAGGAGGGTCCTGCTCCAGTTCTAGCTCTTTCTCCATCATCACCTAGACCTCCGAGGACCTCGTGTTCACGTATGCGATTATGCCAGCCGGCCTTCTCCCATTGCGGCGCGCGCAGATCTACCGTATACGTAATATGCGCGTTTGTTACGCCTACCGCGCGCATGCGCTAGGCCAAATGGCAGTCGCAGAGCGAGTAAGAAAGGTGTTTGCTATCCAGGAAGAGAGGAAGAAGCAGTATGGGAGACTGGAGAAGTGAGGCTGTGATCCTGTATTTCACTGAGCATGAAAGTCTTGTCTCTACACGACCAGAGCACAGTGTGAATACAGTGCTGGGAGGTGGGATGAGGAGCAGTACCACACAGAAATGAAGGCAGTGACCACACTATTCTCCCAGCTTTCCCTCAATCTCCTCTCTCTCATCAATTGGTTCAAAGACAACAAGCAAAATGAAGTAGGTGCAATTCTGGACACTGTTCAACTGAAGGAGAAGGAGAAACTGCAACTGGTATGTGGGTGATGTTTGGCCAACGGTAGACGATAACCTTCTGTCTCTGTGCAGATGGTCCAATTTCAGATCAAGAAGCAGGAATTGAGAAGGAGGGAGAGGGAGGTGGGGAAGGAGGAAGAGGAGGAATTTAATAACGGAGCACATGAGGAAAAGACATTGAGGAAGAAGTTGGCTGAGGTTGAGGGAGCCATTGCTGGACTGTTAGCTGACCTGAGGTTTGAGTGTGAGCCTCACCTTCTGGCAGATGCAGCAGACTGATAATGTATTTCCAATGCATATACTTTTATGAGGCAATGTAGGCACCAGGCAGCAGGCTTTAGATATCACGCCTGCGAATGGAACGATGGCAGTAGAGCCGCGGAATAGGAATGAAAGTTTTACCGAGTGTAGGCCACGCCTTCTCTATTGTTCCAAATATGTCCGCACGAAGAATGATCTGTACGTGAATTTAGGCCTCTGCTGTCGCTGCACTTGCATCATGAAGTTTGCCGGCTGCCTTCTGCTTTTGTGTGGCGTCCTCCGCGTGGCTCTAGGTGAGTTAGGAGAGAGAGAGAGAAATATACCAGTACCGCACAGAGAGAGAGAGAGAGAGAGAGAGAGAGAGTAGCTATCCATGCACAGCCTACTACTCGTACAATCTTTGCTTTACGATGGCCGTCCCATGGATCCTAAATTAATAGCCTAGTGGAGTTACCGTTGTTCCTTGTGCGATGTACGTGCATACATTGAGAGTGTACATATCTACTACTTGTTATCTTTGAGAAATGTGATGTGTACAAACAACACCTCTTCACACACACCCACACCCTCTCTCCACACACACACACACACACACACACACACACCCTCTCCACACCCTCACACCCTCACACACCCAGGGATCGAAATCACTTTGACTGAGGAGGGAGGGCCCACACTTCATGGCATAGTCGGTAGTCCTCGTTCCATTAAGCTGGTCATTGACCGAACCTACTCCCTGTCCTGTGATGGTAGTTGGTATCACAACAACATGCTCGTAGGCACCGACCCTCCACCTTCTGATGTCTCTGGTGCCTATACCACTTCTGGTAGTGATGGCATGGAACTACATTTGCAGCTGTTCAGTGTGGACCTTGCTGGGCAGTATGTGTGCCAAGGTGGCAATGGAGATGAATTTATTATCAATATCTCTTCTGGTATCGATCATATACCGTGTACACACACACACACACACACACACACACACACACACACACACACACACACACACACACACACACACACACACACACACACACACACACATCACACACACACACACACACACACACACACACACACACACACACACACACACACACACACACACACACACACACACACACACACACACACACACACACACACACACACACACACACACACACACACACCTTACTAACAACTCTATTCCGTACAGGCAATCCAATTGTCATACCTCAAAAGACTGTGATTGGATTAAAGAAAGGATTCAGATCTGAACTACCACTCCTCCGTGTTCTCACCTCTGGCGACCCTCCTCCCACTCCTTACAACCACAGCTGGTTCTTCAATGGTAACTCTATCTACATGGACGGAGCACCAGTAACTGGAACAGAAGCTACATATGAAAGTGTAGACTTTAATAAAATAGTGCTACATGATCGCATTGTTCCAAGTATCGGTGGATTGTACCGCAGTATTGTTGAGACCAGGGAAGGAAATGCGACTGCAGATATACAAGTTAATGTGGAGGGTAAGCTCCATGTTTTGTAGAGGATAGTAAGGGCCTGTAGCTCCCAGATAGGGCCGGGGGGAAGGGGGAGGGAGCCTGGAGCTTCGAGCATAACTTGTGACAGCTCTCAGTTACATGTGCTCCAAACCCACTTCTCAGAAAGGCCTCTTGTAGTGGTTAGTGTTACGTGTATGTACGTCTTCATCTGTTTGAAGTCCCAGTGTACCACTACACTGACATAATATCCTCTCCTTTAGCACACCATGTTCATAAGTGATGTAAGGAATCCTATGATCACTGCTGTGTTTGCTGCTGGCCTCCTTGTGTTTACTAACATTAGTTGAATTGTCTGGGCCTGGAGCAGCTCTAGTTTTCTCATGCCTGGAGCTAACTGTACCATGCCTCCCCTGGGACAACAGGCCTTGTCAGGAGTGGGAGGGGGTATAGCATGTTGCTAGATCACATTCCTGTCTTATCAGTCACTGACTTTGTACAATGTATAGTTGGTTAGTTTACTGGAGACCATTACACTAACAATGGATGGATCCTGAGTTTTTTCAGGACCTTTAACAATGACTTGGCATTGATGTTGGTTGATAGTGTCTCTATCATTTAGGCTATCTGATAACTGATGTGGCCCATTTCTCTCTCTCTCTTGACTATAGTTGAACCTTCTCCAGAAATTTCAATTGTGTTGCCTGCCAACTACTCAGACACCTATCTTGCCAAAGGGGACAATGTCACTCTCACATGTAGAGACACAGAGGGTATCCCAGCCCCTAACATCACCTGGAAGATTGGGGATAAGGATGTGGAGGGTGACGGTGGAATAGACATCTCTACTGCAACTGGGTTAGTGTACGTCTAACTGTAGACTTTAGGACAGAAGAAAGTATCCTGATTAGTGAGGTGTCCTGATTAGTGAGGTGTCCTGATTAGTGAGGTGTCCTGATTAGTGAGGTGTCCTGACTAGTGGTGTCCTGACTAGTGAGGTGTCCTGATTAGTGAGGTGTCCTGATTAGTGAGGTGTCCCGACTAGTGAGGTGTCCCGACTAGTGAGGTGTCCCGATTAGTGAGGTGTCCCGATTAGTGAGGTGTCCTGACTAGTGAGGTGTACTGACTAGTGAGGTGTACTGACTAGTGAGGTGTCCCGACTAGTGAGGTGTCCCGATTAGTGAGGTGTGAGACGTCCTAACTAGTGAGACGTCCTGACTAGTGGTGTCCTGACTAGTGAGGTGTCCTGACTAGTGAGGTGTCCCGACTAGTGAAGTGTCCCGACTAGTGAAGTGTCCCGACTAGTAAGGTTTCCTGATTAGTGAGGTGTCCTGATTAGTGAGGTGTCCTGATTAGTGAGGTGTCCCAACTAGTGAGACGTCCTGACTAGTGGTGTCCTGATTAGTGAGGTGTCCTGATTAGTGAGGTGTCCCAACTAGTGAGGTGTCCTGACTAGTGAAGTGTCCTGACTAGTGAGGTGTCCTGACTAGTGAGGTGTCCTGACTAGTGGGGTGTCCTGATTGAGAGGTATCCTGTAGCCATTGCTGCCATTATTCCCATTTCTCTGTGTGTGTGTGTAGAGGTCGTGAGTCCAACCTGACCATATTGTCCATCAATGAGAGCCATGTTGGGGCAAATGTGAGCTGTGTTGCTGTTAATATTGTGGAGAACAAAGAAATAACTAAAGAAATGAAGACCACCCTTCTAGTGCTCAGTGAGCCACACATACAATCTATATGTACCTTCTAATTGTGTGTATATCAATATACATGTATAGCCACTCAGTGGAGGGACTGAACACTTGATTCAATACCTCCTCCTCTGTAAGCACACATGGAGGGTAGGGTGGGTGGGGCATGCACATCAGTAGTAGTGCTTTCATCGTCCATAAATGGCTCTAGCCACTGTATACCACCAATTATATGCTTCCTCCCTCCATCCCTCCCTCCCTCCCTCCCTCCCTCCCTCTCTCCCTCCCTCTCTCCCTCCCTCCCTCCCTCCTCCCTCCCTCCCTCCCTCCCTCCCTCCCTCCCTCCCTCCCTCCCTCTCTCCCTCTCTCCTTCCCTCCCTCCGTCCCTCCTCCCTCCAGCTCCCCCCACCAACCTCACAGCAGTGTCTCTCTCCAATTGTGAAGTGATGCTGGCCTGGTCTCTCCATAAATCCCATAATACCTCTCGTCAGCACTTCATGATTGAGGTCCAGGTTGGGGGTGGGAACTGGACGATGGTGGATGATGCTGTTCCTGACAGTGTGACTAGCCACCTGGTCAGTGTGTGCACAGTGCAACGTGTTGTCTATACAAGACAAGACGCATGCTGGTGTGTTTTGAATAGACTGATTGTAAACATACTATCTCTGTTTGTGTGTGTAGTATATGATCAGGGAATCTGGAGGGATGGTGAACATGACATACAACTTCCGAATTAGTACTGGTAACGTAAGGGGTGGAGTTTCACCTCAGACCACCCAATCCTCTGGTTCAGTACGACTCTATTACAGTGAGTGCCTTAGTCACATGATGAGTTCTCCCTCCATCTCTCCTCTCCCACTTACAGACGCCCTCCCTTCAGTCTCCATATCTGCCACTCCTCTGGTCTCCAGATCCTCCCCACCCTCTATCTCCCTCCACTGGGCCAACCCATCCACTAAGTGCTACCAGTTCTCTTCTCACTCGGCCTCCTGTACATCACCTGATTCATCCGCTAGTGTACTAGCCATTGGAGATGCCACTCAGGCTGTTGTCTCTCCTCTAGCAGGGGACCAACACTACACCTGTATGGTGCAGAGCACTGTACGTGACCTTGAAGGACAGGAATTTCCTGTGATATCATCATCCAATGAAGTGTCTTCCTTCACGTACCCAGACTGTAAGCCAATGAGTGCACTCAGTGTGCTATACACGGTACATCTCACTGTGTTCCCTGCCACACAGACCCAGCACCTCCTCCCAAGCCCCAGCCAGCTAGTGGACCTCATCACTCTCTCAATATAACTGTGACATTCTCAGTTGCTGGTGACCATAGCAACATCAGCCATTATCAGGTTAACCCTTTAATCCTAATCCAATTTTACTATTAACCTCCTTCATATTTGTCATTAACCCCTCTGTCCCTAGGTGTTAGTAATCAGACTTCTTGATGAAAAAGACCTTCCCAGTGGTAACCCTGACAACCTCTACCCAAACAGCTCCCAATTAAAACCTGAAGAATCAGTCAATGACAGGACCTCCTTCAAACCTTTGAATGGTCCTTACATTGCTGGTGAGGGAGGGAGGGAGGGAGGGAGGGAGGGAGGGGGAGGGAGGGAGGGAGGGAGGGATTGGATGATGCTTACATTGCTGGGGAGGGAGGGAGGAGGGATAGGATGGGATGGTGCTTACATTGCTGGTGTGGAAGATGAGGAGAGAGGGGGGAGGGAGGGAGGGAGGGAGGGACGGAGGGAGGGAGGGGGAAGGGAGGGAGGGAGAGTCTCTATATTCCTTGCATAGTGAATTTGGCATCCCACATATTGTGTGTATTGACATTGTGTGTGTGTGTGTGTGTGTGTGTGTGTGTGTGTGTGTGTGTGTGTGTGTGTGTGTGTGTGTGTGTGTGTGTTGTTATGCATTGTCCTCCAGCCGAGATATCTTCTAAGGTTATCACTAGTACCGGATCCTTCACTTTCATCATTGGTGGAGGTAGAAAGGATGAATACAGCTCCAACTACAGCAACGGACCTCTGCTCCCTAATACTATATACACATGCTTCCTGCGAGCCTTCCCTAATTCCAGTGTGCTCCTTGCTGGCCAACGTCGCAGACAGACAGGTAGTGAAGAGAAGGAGACAAAGCAATACTCTGTCTTCTCCTCCAGTGCATTCATGGAAGTACAGAGAACAGGTTTGTGATGGCAGTGTGTGTGTGTGTGTGTGTGTGTGTGTGTGTGTGTGTGTGTGTGTGTGTGTGTGTGTGTGTGTGTGTGGTATTATTTATGTACAATGTTGTGAGAAGTCATTCGATCACCCCTCAGGTTCAAAAGTAGACTCTGGCGGCTCAAAGAAGTGGTACGATGATCTTTCCACCCCTCCTGCCATTGCAATAGTGGTAGTTGTCGTCGTTCTACTAGCCACACTAATAGTTGTACTAGTTGTCATTGTCATCTACTGTAAGAAGCGCCGTCGGTCAGAGTATGGAGTCCACCCCAGGTCTGCCTCATCCTCGTCACCTCCGTCCTACTATAGCTCTAAGGAATCACTGGATGGACCTGTCATTGCCACCCCTGACCTCTCTCGCAAGGCAAAGGTTGCCATGGAGATGAAACCTCTAGATCTACATGTAGGTGCTCCATTCAGTGAAGATGATGGAGAGATGATCCCAAGTGGAGCCATTCCTGTGAACATGTTCAGAGAACACGTGGAGAAGTTTGACGAGAATCGCCAGTTGCTCTTCCAGCACGAGTTTGATGTAAGTGATGTCGTCATTACATCATGGTCAGTCCGTGGTCACATGTCCCCATTCCATTCCACAGTGGATCCAGGCCAATGCACCCACCCGTCCATCAGAAGCCAGCAACCTCTCTGTCAACGATGAGAAGAACAGATACAGTAACATCACTGCCTGTGAGTTACAGTGCCTCCTAGTCTAGTTGGTCTATTGAGACACTGTGTCTCCTCTTACGGCAGTTGACCACTCTCGTGTGGTCCTGAGCACGGTGGAAGGAGTGGATGGGTCAGACTATATCAATGCCAACTACATCCCTGTGAGTTCCAGCAGTCACCAAAGGTGCTGGCTGACCTCATCCCTCTGCTGCCTCTTGTAGGGCTTCAATAAGACCCAGGAATACATTGCCACCCAGGGCCCCCTGGACCAGACTGTGGCCGACTTCTGGCGTATGATATGGGAATGTAACACAGCCACTATCGTCATGCTGACCAACCTGGTGGAGCTGGGCAAGGTCTGACACCTCCTGTGTTGCTGTGTTGTGTGCTGTGTGTGAGAGAGTGTGACTGTTCCAGGTCAAGTGTAGCCAGTACTGGCCATCCCCTGCTGTGGGCACCATCACTTGTGGGGATATAGAGATCAAGTTGGACAATGTAGTGGAACTGAGGGACTACACCATACGGAACTTCACTGTCACCCACGTGAGCACCTCCCGCCAACTACCACACAAGTTGTACTCAATTGTGATCTGTCTTGAGAAGACTGTCTTCTCCCTCCTCAGGTTCCTTCTAGTCAATCCCATACTGTGTTGCAGTTCCACTACACAAAGTGGCCTGACTATGGCACTCCCAAACTGGCAGCTCCTCTGCTCAATTTCTTACGAGCCGTCCACACCTCCAACCCACCTGAGGCCGGTCCCATTACTGTACACTGCAGTGCAGGCGTGGGGCGGAGTGGTACTGTGCTGACCATCGACTACTGCCTCAACCAGCTGAAGGCTGACCACGTGGTCGATGTTAGGGGGTTTGTCAGTCGTATGAGGGAACACCGAAACTACATGGTCCAGACAGAGGTCAGAGGTCATTTTACTCTCACTCACTGAGAGTGACCCACCCTCTCCCCTCCACAGGTCCAATATGCATTCATCCACTACGCCATACTTGAGGCCATCACGTATGGCAACACGTCATTCTCTCTCACTGAGTTCCCCGAACACCACCAGCTCCTGCAGGAGATGAACAAGGAGACTGGGTGTACTCACGTACAGGACGAGTACAATAGGCTGGACTCCGTGAAGACAATGAGCAAGTTGAGCACCTTCATACAGAGAGTGAAGCAGAAGGGGCCCACCAATCGTAGCATCCACTATCCTGGACACGGTGAGACCACGTACATTATAGAGTACTACCAGTCTTCAGTTGGTGGACATGTGGCTGTGTAGTTCCCTAGAACCTGTGGGAAGACTTGGGACAGAAGATAGTAGTGGGCTAATGTATACAAACAAGGCCTCATATTGGAGGTGTTTACTGAGTGCTGTCTCTCTCCTCCAGGGTCATACTCTGAAGTCAGTACTCCTCATGAGTACAATGCCCACTACATCGATGCCTACTTCACTTCCAAGCTCTTCATCGTGGCTGACGGTCCGCAGGAGAGAAATGCTGCCAAGTTCTGGCAGATGGTCTGGGACCAGGACTGCACCTACATCATCATGTTGACTCCATTGGATAGTGTGGTACGTCCCTAGCCTCCCCGGCTCCAGTTGATGTACAGTGATAATCATTGAGTCAGTCCTAACCATGTGTGCTAATTAACAGGAGTACAGCTACTGGCCAGACAAAGGGGGAGAGAAGTTATTTGGCAACATCAAAGTCACACTGGAGGAGGAAACAGCTGAACACTACTACACCACCAGGGTCATATCCCTCTCGAATATCAAGGTAGTTGTACTTAATCTAGTACATATAGGCTCCTTGGAGTGGCACCTAACAGTGGTGTGTAAGTGGTGTGTGTGATGACCTCTCTTCCCTCTGCTCAGATTGGAATATCACAGAAGGTGACACAGTATCAGTTTGTAGGCTGGACTGTCCAGCTTAACCCCCCAGCCCCCTCCTTTGTCTCATTTGTGTGTGATGTCCTCAAGGGAGTGGAGACACTGCAGAAAAATCAAAAAGCCCTCATCCACGACACGTAAGCATACTATGGAGTACAGCTGCTCCACTCCCTACACTCCGCATGTAGAAGTAGTGACAGAGTTTGCTGTAGTCTATCCTAAACACAATTTTGAGACATAGTGTGCTCCCCTTCCTTCAGAAAGAGCATGGGCCCCTCGGGGATCTTTTGCTCTCTCTGCTACTGCATCGAGAGACTCCGTGTGGAGCGTATGGTGGATGTGTTCCAGGCCGTTCAGAGTATGAAGCTGCAGCGACCGGGGAGTGTCCAGTCCATCGAGGACTATGCCTTCATCTATGATTGTGTATATGAGTTCGTACGAACTCACTCCACTTCATAAACTCTTGGCATTTTGTGTGGAATATGTTGTGTCATGCACTACAGACTATACACTAGACATTTGATCAAAATTTTGTATATTTATTACTTTTGAGAGTGCATTTTGTATCATCAATATTGTGTATAATATGTACAGGGAGTGAGTTTTTATTTGTGTGTTAGACATAAAATTATCTGATTGACATATCTTAGCGTTGGCGTTCCGTGCTGGTATTGGAATGAGACTCCGTTTCCTGGGGGGCTATATTTAGAATTTTAAACCGTTGCTACTGAGTGTCAGTATGTCGGGGAAGCGGCTGTTAAAGAACGTCCTGGCCCACACCGGCACCCTAAACAAGGTTGGTGAGGTTTATACCATCTCTCTATAATATAATGGCTTACTTAGCTACGTGATAGCACAGCGTCTACTGTGTGTAGTGTATTATCCCTCGGTACTGTACGTGTGTATGTCTGGTATAGATGCAGGAGGAGAGGGAGATGTGGCGACTAAGGGCTTTAGAGAAAAGCTGTCGCTGGGAAGATGACTGTACGTACGAGTCCCGCTCCATGCTCACTCGAGGCCGACTCCTCAGTGATAACCTTGTGTCCAGTCCTTCCTCCCCGCCCTCCCTCACCGGTCACCATCAGGACTCACCTGAACATGATGGCCATAGTACTCGTGGGGAGAGAAGAGAGGAGCAGACAGTGGGGTACTGGACTCGTCGGTTACTCAAACAGGAAGAAAAGGACCCTTCCAGGTAAGGAATTGGTGTCCCTTTGTTGGGAGAGTGTCCCTAATGTCCCTCCCTCCCTCTCTCCCTCCTTCCCTTCCTCGCTCCCTCCCTCCCTCCCTCCCTCCCCCCCACTTCCTCCCTTCCTCCCTCCCTCCCTCCCCCCACTTCCTCCCTTCCTCCCTCCCTCCCTCCCTCCCGCTCTCCCTCCCGCTCTCCCTCCCTTCCTCCCTCCCTTCCTCCCTCCCTCCCTCCCTCTCTCCCTCTCTCCCTCTCTCCCTCCCTCCCTTCCTCCCTCCCTCCCTCCCTCTCTTCCTCTCTCCCTCCCTTCCTCCCTCCCTTCCTCCCTCTCTCCCTCCCTCCCTCCCTCTCTCCCTCTCTCCCTCCCTTCCTCCCTCCCTTCCTCCCTCTCTCCCTCCCTCCCTCCCTCCCTCCCTCCCTCCCTCCCTCCAGATGGGGCCACAGTGGATATAAAGAGATATATGCAGAGGAATTTGCTTCTAGTGAAAGTGAAAATGAGAACAATGAGAGAACTAGGCACAAAAAAGAGAGAGTCAAGAAAAAGAAAGTTAAAAGCGATGCATTAGGAAGTGATGGGACTCACAGGAAAAAGAGAAAGAGAAGACGTGACAGCAGTGGGTCTAGTGATGAGGAGAGGAGGAGGAAGAGAATGAAGCGGAAGAAGAAGCGTGACATGAGAAAGAAAGAGAAAAGAAAGGGGAGTTCCCCAACAAGTGATGATACTACCTAACATTGTCACAAACAATTTTATTTATTTTTCATTAGTACATGATAACCTTTTTAACACTGCTGTTAGTATGTGAGAGGTGTGTTAGTGGTGAAGGTGGGAAGGAAGGGAATGGGTGATTTTTAGTACATTTTGAACTCATCGAAACCTTTAATGCCATCATCGCTTTCTTCAGACAGTGTTGGGAGGTTGTCAGGCTGTAGTCCCCAGGGGGTATGGGGGAAATTGGGCATTGGTGTTCCCCTGGGGGGGCCGATGGGCTGTCCGTAGTAGTACTGGGGAATCTCAAGCCTACCCCTCCCGTAACGAGGGACGGGTGTTGGTCGCCGTTGGCGATGACTGGATGTCTCTGGGAGGGAGCGGACATCAGTTCGGTCAAAGTCACCACTTCTCTTGGGCAGTACAGGGAGTTGTCTCACTGCTCCCATTCTCCTCTTTCTTCTGTCCAGGGTACGATCTTCAGAATTGTTTGAATCAATGGATTCTCTCCTTTCACTTGTCATGGGTTGACTCTCCACTTCACTCTCCTTCCTCCTCTGTCTACAGTCAGTTTCATTGAAAGAACTACTTCTGCCGACAGCTTTACTACCTCCCAACCTGTTTCCCACCACCCCGGGGGGCACCAAGGAGGGGGAATCTTCGCCCCCCTCTGCAGCCTCAGGGGGCGTGTCGTGTATTGGGAAGATGCTGTCCAGTCGTGGCCGGCGTTGACCTTCATATTCTGGTACATCTTGCTCGCCTCCGCTGAGCTCTGTCCGTTCCCCAGGGTAAGAGCTGCGTCTCTCTCCCTGGTACACTGCAGGAGATAGCTGAGCCATGAGGGGCGGGAATGCTGTAAATGCTCGTTCGTTCCACTGATCTGTTGGTGAGTCCTTCTTCTGATCTTTGTTTCCTGCCTTCCATTTCCAAGGCTTTTTGATGGCGTCTTTCGTGTTCTTCCACCAGCTTCCCCCCGACTTCCCCTCGCCTAGCACGGCCGGACCGCTACTGGAGTATGGATACGTCGACATCCGAGTTACAGCAGCCCCTCCCACTTTTTATTGCACTCTCAGAAACCCTTTCATGTAGTGAAGTTCTCACAATATTAAGTGACGTTATAAAACTATCAGTATTGCAATCATTGGCACAACTGGAACATCACTTCACGAATAACAGAATTTATGAAGAAAATTGTCTAGCCAAAAATGAGGGTAACGCCCATTATTATTCAATTGTCACGTGACTTGCATTGTCTCAGTTAGTCTCGTACTCAGACCCCACCCCTCGAAGTTTGAATACAGGTCATCAGGTGACAGGTCAGAGTATTGTGGCGGTTTCCTCGCGAGGTAATACCGGACAAGGAGCCGTATTACTTCGTGGCAGTAGCAGTAGTTGCAGGTCCCGTGGCGAGCAGAGCAAACTAGGATGTCTAACAAAGATGTATCTCGTGATCCTCCAGACATAGAGGTAGTGCACATGCACGGAGAACTGGATAGTTATGGGCCATTTATAAACTGGAGAGGTGGCCCTACGTCAAGTGCAGCTCCTACTGCAGTAAGTGGACTCCAATCAGTAACTGATTATTCTCTGCAGAGTCTGTTGGCACTGAACCCTCGAGTACATGCACATGCATCTTTGGTGGCCACCAGCAAAACAAAGGCAGCCAAGAGACACTGGAAGAGAAATAAAGACAAGGATTGTTCAGTGAGCTAATTACTACCTTCTTACTACAGTTAATATCTACCCTCCTTCCCTCCCTCCCTCCCTCCCTCCCTCCCTCCCCCCTCCCTCCTTCCCTCCAGGATTGTGTTGACAAGAAGCACAATTTTGACGACATTAAACACACCACACTGAGTGAGAGGGCAGCGCTGAAGGAGGCTAGTCGCTGCCTCAAGTGTGCCGACGCTCCCTGTCAGAAGTCATGTCCAACACAACTCGATATAAAGGCCTTTATCACCAGCATCAGTAATAAGGTGACCACAGCCAATGAGATATGCATGTTCACAAGCCGTAAGGATCTCTCTCTCTCTCTCTCTCTCTCTCTCTCACTCTCTCTCTCTCTCTCTCTCTCAGAACTACTACGGGGCTAGTAAGTACATCTTTTCAGACAACCCTCTCGGTCTCACTTGTGGGATGGTCTGTCCGACCTCTGACCTCTGTGTGGGTGGGTGTAACCTCTACGCCTCTGAAGAGGGTCCAATCAACATCGGAGGACTGCAGCAGTTTGCCACGGAGGTCTGTGGATACCAACTGGGGGCTATCTCTCTCTCTCTACCCTCCCCCTCTCCCACTCCAGGTGTTCAAGGATATGAAGGTCCCTCAGGTCCGAGATCCCTCCCTGCCCCCCATCGACCAGCTCCCTCAGAGCTACCAAGCTAAAGTGGCCCTCATTGGGTGTGGCCCCGCCTCCATCAGCTGTGCCACCTTCCTGGCCAGAATGGGATATCAAAACCTCACCATCTTTGAGAAAGAGGAGTACATCGGAGGACTCAGGTACCCTGCACTCGCAGATATGTCTATGTCTTCATTCCATTCTCTTCTTGACCTCATTCCCATTAACTGATATTGCTCTAGTTCTTCAGAAATCCCTCAGTATCGTCTTCCATATGATGTCGTGTCCTTTGAAGTGGAACTTATGAAAGACCTGGGGGTCAAGGTACAACTAGACAGGGCCACTCTACAATGGGGTACTCATGTTACTATTGGTGCAGGTTTTGCTGGGGCGGGGTCTGGGCGGAGAGGGAGGGGTCACCGTTAAGGGACTTCTATCGGAGGGATATGAGGCAGTGTTCATTGGGATAGGTCTCCCGGACCCCAAGGTGGCTCCCATGTTCGAGGGTCTCACACCACAACAAGGATTTTATACCTCAAAAGACTTCCTCCCCATCGTATCTATGGCCAGCAAGCCAGGTCAGAGGAGGGTGTGCAGGTGTGAGAGTGGGGGGTGTGAGAGTGGGGGATGTGTGAGAGTGGGGGAGGTGTGAGAGTGGGGGAGGTGGGAGAATGGGGGAGGTGGGAGAGTGGGGGAGGTGGAAGAGTGGGGGAGGTGTGAGAATGGGGGAAGTGGGAGAGTGGGGGAGGTGGAAGAGTGGGGGAGGTTTGACAGTGGGGGTGTGGGAGAGTGGGGGAGGTATGAGAGGGGGGAGGTGGGAGAGTGGAGGGTGTGTGAGAGGGGGGGAGGTGGGAGAATGGGGGTGTGGGAGAGGGGGGAGGTGGGAGAGTGGAGGGTGTGTGAGAGGGGGGGAGGTGGGAGAGAGTGGATGGGATTCCATGAAGCATGCTTTAATTAGCTAGGTTGATTTGAATTCCAGCTGCCTTGTCTCTGTCCTGCCACCAGGTATGTGTTCTTGTTCCAGTTCTCTCCCATCTCTCCATGGAAATGTCATCGTCCTTGGCGCTGGGGACACAGCCTTTGACTGTGCCACCTCTGCCCTTCGATGTGGGGCCAGGAGAGTGTTTGTTGTCTTCAGAAAGGGCTTCACTGGCATCAGGGCTGTACCTGAGGAGGTAGGGATGGGAAGTAGGCTTCAACCATCAGTAGATAGGGCATCAACTCACTGATCAGATGCTCTGTTTGGCTAGTAATGGTGGCTGTATTAGAGGAAGGTATACATGTCTTCAGATGGAGCTGGCGAGGGAAGAGATGTGTGAGTTCATGCCATTCCACTCACCTAAGAAGGTTCACATGAAAGGCGGGCATATCTCTGGCATTGAGTTCTGCCGAACTGAACAGGTAGTCTGTCTGTGTGGATGGGATGATGTATCTGGTACACATACCTGTGTACTGCAGCCTCGTGTGCTGACAGTGCCATTTGCATCAGAGTACACTCTCTGTGTGTGTCTACAGTAGCCATGTTTGTATTCATTGTGTGTGTGTGTGTGTGTGTGTGTGTGTGTGTGTGTGTGTGTGTGTGTGTGTGTGTGTGTGTGTGTGTGTGTGTGTGTGTGTGTGTGTGTGTGTGTGTGTGTGTGTTTTCAGATGGATAGCGGGGAGTGGGTTGTAGATGACGAACAGACTGTGAAACTCAGGGCTGACTTCATCATCTCTGCCTTTGGGTCAGAATTACACGATGAAGAGAGTGAGTTAGCAGCTGTAGCTGTGTGCCCAGCCAGTCGTGTCCTCCCTCTCTCCCTCCCCCACCTCCCTCCCTCCCTCCCTCTCCCTCTCCCCCTCCCTCCCTCTCTCAGTCATAGCTGCCATGTCTCCTGTCAAGTTCAACAGATGGGGACTTCCTGAAGTAGACCCAGAAACCATGGCAACCTCAGAGCACAATATCTGGTGTGGAGGAGACCTGGCGGGTGTGGCCAACACAACAGTGGAGTCAGTCAACGATGGCAAACAGGCCTCGTGGTTCATCCACCAATATCTCCAGGTACACTTAACTCACTGGTACTGACTGGGTTAAGCTAACTTTCACTTTTCTGTTAACCCCTTAGTCACTGCATGGACTCTATGTACCTCCCGAGCCACAACTTCCAAACTTCTTCACTCCCATTGACCTTGTTGACATCAGCGTGGAGTGTGCAGGGTTAAAGTTTGAGAATCCGTTTGGACTTGCCTCGGCCACGCCCACCACTAGTTCGCCAATGATCCGCAGAGCCTTTGAAGCTGGGTGGAGCTTCGCAGTCACAAAAACCTTTGTCTTAGACAAGGTATATACAGTGTATATCTGCATCGCAGTACAAGGAGGGTTTAATCCAGGGGGTGCAGGGGGCAAATGCCCCCCCCCCCCAAAGGATTTTAGTCGCCCCCCCAGCATATGACACCATCACCAATCCCTCTCCTGCCCTGCCAAATGTGCCCCCTCACCCCCCAAGTTTCTAATTTTATCCCCTCAAGGACATATGCTAGATTAAACCCTCACAAGATACTAGTTGAGTGTTGAATATTATCGCTGATTGTGATAAGTGTCGTGTAATATTCCTGTCCTGTAGGACATCATCACTAATGTGTCTCCACGTATTGTTAGGGGGACGACTTCAGGCCATAACTTTGGCCCAGGTCAGAGCTCCTTCCTCAACATTGAGTTGATCTCGGAGAAGACAGCTGCATACTGGCTGCAGAGTATCAGTGAACTAAAGAGGGACTTCCCACACAAGGTGGGGGGTGGGGCTAGTTTGCACGACCTAATCAGGTCACTTTCACAACTGTCCTGCTAAAGTGTCCTGATATTTAGCCAGCCCAAGCTGTCCTATATCTAGTCCTAATTAGAGGGGCTCTCCCACTACTTCCTCAGGTGGTGATTGCTAGTGTTATGTGTGGATACTGTGAGGAAGACTGGACTGAGATCTGTCAGCTGTCGGAGAAGGCTGGAGCTGATGCCCTGGAACTGAACCTGTCCTGCCCACATGGAATGGGAGAGAAAGGAATGGGATTGGCCTGTGGGCAGGTCAGTGACAATTGTACCCTCAGCAGTGAATCATGTTTGACAAGTTAAAGACCCTCTCTAATCAGGACACCCTGAAATGAGGACACCTTGATAAACAGGACACTTTTTGCTATCCCAAATGCTAGGTTTGTGTACAATTTAACCCCTGAAATCAGGACACCTCACTAATCAGGACACTTTCTTCTGTCCCAAGGGTGTTCGAATTAGAGAGATTCCAGTGTATAGGTACATGAATCCTGAATCCCACCTGAGCAGCCATTTTATTTGAAAAATGCCTCCCTTGCCTTCTAAGTGTCTCTTGTTGACGGTGTTCCATCTCCATCAGAATCCTGACTTAGTCCGCAATATCTGCCGCTGGGTGAGGGCTTCTGTGAAGATTCCTTTCTTTGCGAAGATGACACCTAACGTCACAGAAATAGTGGATATAGCCCAGGCCGCGAAGGAGGGAGGGGCTGATGGAGTGACTGCTATCAACACTGTGTCAGGGCTCATGGGCCTGAATGCAGACGGCACTGCCTGGCCAGCCGTGGGGAGGGAGAAGCTCACCACGTATGGAGGAGTCTCAGGCACTGCCATCAGGTAGGACTGGTAATAAGACTATCACTGTGTGGATGTTCCTGTCTCTCAGGCCCATTGCCCTACGTAATGTATCTGCCATTGGACGCCATCTTCCCGGGTTCCCTATCCTGGCTGCTGGAGGGATTGACTCGGCTGAATCAGCTCTGCAGTTCCTTCACTGCGGGGCCAGTGTCATACAGGTAGACAATAATGATACATGTTGTAGCTCCCCCTCCCTCTACTGCTGTTGTAGTTCCCCCTCCCTCTACTGCTGTTGTAGTTCCCCTCCCTCTACTGCTGTTGTAGCTCCCCCTCCCTCTACTGCTGTACTTCTGTAGGTGTGCAGTGCTGTTCACAACCAGGAGTATACCCTAGTGGATGACTATGTCACTGGACTGAAGGCCCTGCTCTACCTCCAGGTACACAGATACTTATGTACCTTGCCATGGAGTGATCCATTACCCCCCCCCCCCCCCCTCTCTCTCTCTCTCTCTCTCTCTCTCTCTCTCTCTCTCTCTCTCTCTCTCTCTCTCTCTCTCTCTCTCTCTCTCTCTCTCTCTCTCTCTCTCTCTCTCTCTCTCTCTCTCTCTCTCTCTCTCTCTCTGTCTCTCTCTCCTCAAAGTCGGTGAAGGAACTGGGAGACTGGAATGGACAGTGTCCCCCAACAGCCAAGCACCAAAAGGGAAAGGTTATCACTCCAAAGATTAAGGAAATCATTGGACAAGTGAGAACAGTTTCTCTGATAGTCGCTAGGTCAGCCTATATTACCTCTCCCCTCCCTCCCTCCCAGAGTCTCCCTGAGTTTGGGCCCTACGGGAAGGAGAAAGAGAGGAAGATTGCAGCCTACAAGACCAATATAGACCCAGCAGAGGAGTTTTCTCCAGCCCTCCATCGCCCCGCCCTGCGGCCCAGTGGACCCATTGCCTCAGTCTTGGTAAGGCTGACTGCACACATGACGTACTCTTCTCCCACATACTGTACTGTACTCTGTGCAGGATGTGGTGGGCCTAGCACTGCCCAGTATTGGGGCCTACAACAGGCTGGACAATACCCAGCAAGCAGTGGCCATTATTGACCAAGATATGTGTATCAATTGTGGCAAGTGTTATATGGTCTGCAACGATTCTGGCTATCAGGTAGGTGTGGCCTCCAGAGCAAAGGGGTGTGGTCTCACTAATTATTATTCACCTGTCCAGGCAATCACCTTTGACCCCCACACCCACCTCCCCCACGTGACAGAGGACTGTACCGGGTGTACCCTGTGTGTCAGTGTATGTCCCATCATTGACTGCATTCGGATGACACCTCGGACTACCCCCTACGCCCCTCGAAGGTACACACACCACCAGACACATGTACCACACGTGTCCCTAAGGACTGTTAATGTATGCCTGACCTTCCTCTCCTACAGAGGTATTCCCTTTGGAGGATCATACAAGATAGACAAACACCTTCACCCAGCAAATGTAGCCAGTTGAACTACATATACCACGAGAAGGACGCTTATTAATGTTTGTTTTATATGAAAACCATATATTTTCAGGTATAGTTTATAATAGGTCCTATTATTGTTGTGTATGTATATATATTTCATATGTTGTCACACGTTATCATCTACAACTTGTAACAAAATGACTGCTGATACACTAACTAGTAGACTGAGACCACGCCCACTAATTAACCAAGGGACTCGGCAGCTGTAGGGTATGTCTGGCCTTTAGGGTGGAGTCTCTCGTTCAGTAGCAGCTCTCTGGGGCTGTCGACTCTCTGGGGGAGGCGGAGAATCAAGGAGATGAACACACTGTGGTTGCCATTGCTGTGTTGGTGTCTCTGCCAGCGGTTGATGTCATACTGTCCTGGACCTACTTGACACTGGAGGAGGGAGGGAGGGAGGGAGAGAGGGGGGACGGAGGGAGGGAGGGAGAGAGGGGGGAGGGAGGGAGGGAGAGAGGGGGGACGGAGGGAGGGAGGGAGAGAGGGGGGAGGGAGGGAGGGAGGAAGGAGGGAGGGAGAGAGGGAGCGAGGGGGAGAGGGTTAGAGCCACATGTAGTGTGCTATTGTGAGATATGTACCTTGTTCCTGAGGTGGGCCTGAGTCTGTCTGGCAGTGGAAGACCTAAATCCACATCCTCGTGGAGTGGGCGGGGCACTGTGAGAACGTTCTCTACGTAGAGTGTACCGTCCTGGGCCGGGATCTTCCTGTAGAATTAATGAGCCAACTGTGGGCTGACCTGAGGGAGACTAGCCTCCAACCTTCCTCCGTGGCCACTGGCTGAGGGTACTGCAATACATCCTCTCAGTGGGCACTGGGGGATACTGGTCTATAGTGCTGAACCTGCCATGTTTCCCATGATGTCTGTCTGCATGTACATACATACATAGGTAATGATAGAGTCTATGGCAAAATTATGGTACCATTGAGATCTGCTGTGAATGGACGGAGGTGGTATCTGCCGGGGCTCAGGTGCTGGTTCTGGATCTGGAGAATTGGAATGGAACATCATCCAGTATTCATTCTCTATTAGTTCCAGTCACCTGAGATTTAGGGACCTGGTACCTATCCCCAGTAAACAGGTCATATGGTCCTCGAGTACTGGTCTTCTTGTTCAGTAGTTGTTCAAGGGGGGCAGTGTGTTGATATTGCCCAGGGGCTAAATCAGACCCCACTTTGAGGGCTCTTCGAATATCCTGCCCCCCGGCCTCCAGGAGGCCAACGGTCCCCTGGGAGAGCCGAGCTTGTTTCTCCTGTGCAGCCCAAGGCACTCCTCCTTCTCCATAGGTACCAGGTCCAGGCAAGTTACTGTGGAACTGTCACACTCACATTGATAGCTAGTGCCATAGAAGATGCCATTGTCTGCTGAACATACCTTGTTCTCGCGTGGGAACCGGGTATCCCGAGATTGACACACTCCGCGACTACTGCTGGGTTTCTGCGACAGTTCTTCCACAAAGTCGGCTTGTTGGTACTTCCCAGGGCCCAGTTGCTCTGCCCTCTGATCATGAAGGGATGTAGAGGGCTAGGCTCACATACAACAAGGCAGCAATCATCCTTACTACCTGTTTCCTCTGTTCCCACTCATTTCGGAAAAGAGCATGAGGAATGGCAGACAGCTGGGACAACTGGAAGGCTCGTTCCCAGTTTGGACCCTGAGCCTTGTTGGAGATGGAATGGGGACTGAAGTCTCCTGTGTCTACATTGTATGTACCAGGACCTAGGAGTCGGTTCTGTGTGTGTGTGTGTGTGTGTGTGTGTGTGTGTGTGTGTGTGTGTGTGTGTGTGTGTGTGTGTGTGTGTGTGTGTGTGTGTGTGTGTGTGTGTGTGTGTGTGTGTGTGTGTGTGTGTGTCAGTATTGTCATGAGAAGCTCTTATTTTACCTCTTTTGAGGTTGCCTTCTTGCAGTAAGGAACCTCTGTGTAAGTACCCGGTGTCTTGTTCTGCGGGTGTACTCCTGACACGTCGAACCTACATAGGCACACATACAGCAGTAGTCAGCCCCTCCTACTTTTGGTGGCTGCATAGCCTTCGGCTAGTAGGCTGTAAGTACAGTACTGCTCTACCTAGCTGTTTGTGTGCCGAAAGGAGCTCCGTTGTATTTCTTAGCAGCCATCTTTGCCGTTGGGATGGAGGTCTCCTAGACAGAAGAGTAGCATCTCATCGGAACGTGTGTGTGGGTGTTGGGGTCGCCATGGAAAATTTCCGTATACTCTGCATAAACGGAGCTTTGTTATGGTGCGCAATATTAAGAACTCTTATGCGATGGGGGACCAACCAGCTTCCAAGACGAAAGAGGTGAGGTGTGATCACTTTCAAGCCGCAGCTAACGTGATACTTCTTTTCCCAAGGATCGTGAGATGGATGCAGCGTTGCAGGCCCTCCAGAACAAGGTGCAGGGCGTGAAAGGATCACTCTCTTCTTTCGTGGGGAAGATGGAGCAGGAGCAGCAGCTTACCTGGTGAGAAATGACGTCATTACTCCCCTATTAGTGCTCTGGTCCTATCGTCATTGTAGGCCAAGTGTTCTTGACAGTTTCTCTGCAACCATCGGTCACTTCTCAACACTTATGAAGCAGCTCACTTCTGACAAGACCCCACCTCTCTCTAACCGTGTCATCATTCCACTCCAGGTGTCTTCTGAACGAGACTTGGAGCTAGAGGTATGCCCCACACCCCACGTATGTTACATGGTAAAGTGTAGAGCACTCAATTCTGTGTAGAGGGTGACAGAGAGCAGGGTACCTATGCTACACCACGAAGTAGGTGAGTCCTCAACATGCGATGTAGTGGCTAGGTCAGTCTATATATAACGTGTACTTTAACCTCACAGTCCCTAATTACCTGCGGACTAAGTTGGACCTTGACCTTGAGGTGAAGCAGAAGGAGTTGCTCAAGGTAGGTAAGGCCAGAGACGCAGAGTTGAAGGAGGAGATTACTGCCTTCAATGACATCATAAAGTCGTGCCAGAAGATTGTGTCTGATGCACGGGAGGACATCGAAGACCAGAAGTCAAGAGCTGGTAAAGTGAACATATGAGAGTCTGGTGTGTCTACCCTCCAATCTCCCACCCATTCACAGGTATATTTCAGACAACCACATCTGCTGAGACACGCAAGCTAGTGGCTGCCTATCTCCATGGCAACGGGCTCACTCCTCTGACAAGTAACCGCAGAGCCCTTCTAATGGGTGTCCGTGGAGCCCGGCACCCAGGGGGCGGGGCAGGAGGCAAGGCACAGAGTGCTGTGAAGACAGAGAAGGAGGCACCTGCACCATACACTACATCAAAACAAAGACGTGCCTAGTTTTATTTGTGTTTCAGGTCCACATATCTACGTTCTATCAGTATTGTAGTTCAACTTTTGCCAGTAAACGTATGGGGAACCCTTACACTACACATACGGGAAATATGAAACGGGGGGGGGGGGGGGGGGGTAGGGGAAACTAAGAACTCTGGGATATCATATTGAGCACAACCACCTCTGTGTATACTCGAAAGTGATAGCTGCGCCACAGCGCTGCGTGAACTTGTAAGGTGGTGGCTTTTGGTGCTTGCCTTGCAACGTCCTCAGATAGTGGGTGGGGCTACAGTTTATTTACGGTGAACACAGTGAACTCTAACCTTTCCTGCGATGTCCTCCAGAGCAGAGAAAGAGTCATTTGTCAGTGGCCACGCTGGAACAAGCGTATGGGAGATAGCCACAGTGATAGTCAGCCTATTGGCTGGCTATGTACTGAGGAACGTGCTCCTGACTGAACTAACCCGGTCCTTCAGACTCCCCTTACTGTACGAATGTCCACGTGCTCTCTCTGTGCACCTTGCATTGTATGTCCCATGTATTTCACAGGCTCTCTTACCTACTGGACTTCTCAACACTAGTTTTACCTGCAATTTTAGTGCTGACAGTTCTATCTGACTATTCTCTTCAAGTGTGTGTGTCACTGCTAGCGGCTAGCGTTGCCATAGCAGCCTACTCCATCTGGACTTCCACAGGAGACGTCAGTATCAGGAATGTAGGCTACATCCCATACACTGCAACTACCCTCCCCTTCGTGACTGCTCTTCGGACCTTTGCAAATATTTTCACTGCCATTGCTATTTTGGCAGTGGATTTCCCCATATTCCCTCGAAGGTTTGCGAAGACTGAGAGTTATGGCACTGGTCTGATGGACATTGGAGTAGGAGTGTTCATGTTGGCTCATGGGATCACCTCTCCTGAGGCTCGTGGGAAGATGGACCACAGGTGAGGGAGAAGGGAGTGGAGTGGGGTGTGCTAATCCCTTTCAACTGTCTTGTCTAGTGGGTATGTCCAGAGGGTATTGGGTACAGGGAGACGTGTCCTCCCTCTGCTGGCTCTGGGTGTAGTGAGGCTCACCACTGTGAAGGCCACAGACTACCAGGAACATGTGACAGAGTATGGTGTGCACTGGAACTTCTTCTTCACCATAGCTGTAGTAAGGGTGAGGCAGGGAGGAAGGGAGCTGTGACTGTCACCATCTGCCTACGTATCTCTCACTGCAGTTGCTGTGTACTCTACTCCACCCTCTCATCTCCCTCCTTCCCTTCCTCCCCTATGCCTCGTGTTCTGTCCTCCTGGCTTCACTCCATCAGCTCTCTCTCTCCTGGGCTGGGGGGACAAGCTATGTTCTACTGGGTCCGTCCGGAGACGGATCCAGACTGGGACTGCTCAGTGCTAATAGAGAGGGTGTGGTTTCATGTGTGGGTTACCTGGCTGTGTACACAGGCAGCATAGAACTGGGCAAATATTTATTTCATCGCAGGTACAGCTTACCTCACACCATACTCTGTGTATTGAGTGTAGACTGTATATATTTGATGTAGGAAGGTCATTAGAGACTTTGTGTCCCTGTACGTCGTTCTGGCAGTGGGTGTGGTTGTGATGTGGACTTTACACTCGCTGTGTGAGGTGTATGTGCAGGGTACATCCCGGAGACTCTCCAACCTGCCCTTCATCCTCTGGATAGTGAGATACATGTACTCAATATCAATCATTGTTGCCCAGTGTGTGGGTGGATGTAAGGTATGTCAACCAGTGACATTATTATGTTCCAGGTGTGACTGGTGGCAATAGTCTGAATGGGATAACACACCAATTTACATTACCTACATCCACCCACTGTCATTAGCCCTATACAGTCAGAGCTGTAGTGCCCGCCTAGGCTGGTGTTATACCCACTATTCCTTCCTCCCTCCCTCCAGTTCTCCCAGTCATTCCTGGCTCTCCTGCTGTGCTTATCAACAGACCTAGTTCTCCTGGTGTTGTCCCACACCCACTCCCCTCCCTCCCCCCTCCCCTCCCCTCTCTACTCCCCCACCCAGTCCCAACCACCACCCCTGTGTGTAGTGTCCGCCATTCAGTACAACCAACTACTGTTCTTCCTCCTTGCCAACCTGTTGACTGGACTAGTCAACTTCTCAATGGACACCCTCCATACTCCACCATCAGTGGCACTGTGTGTACTAGCCCTCTACATGTCCCTACTCCTGGCTGTGTGTATATTACTACACAGGCACAGTATCAAAGTCAAGATATGATAGTCATTATTTCACACAAAATAACAATACTAACTATTAAGTTCTCACTGAGTTGGAAGGTTTTGGGGCTAGTTTTACCTGCAAAATGTGTGACATGTTTACATTAGGTTTCATGGAAGTGGGGGAGTACCTTTGTGGTTTGTTGCAGTAGTTCAGTGTCAGCTCTCAGTCTCACGGCCTCGTCCAGGGCACACCGAATCTGCTCTCGGAGCTCACTCAGTTTGACTTGTTCCCCGCCTCCTCCAGCCTCTCCGCCTCCTCTGGCCTGTGCTTGCTGTAGTAGGGACAGTACGTGGTTTAGTCTGTCATAGCGCTGGATGGGCCCTAACAGTCGGCCATCGACCTCATCCCTCTCCTTCCTCTGCCACCTTGTGTGGTGCCCCAGCTGACCATCTGCTGCTCTGAACAGAGTCTGTCTCATGTATGCAGGACATGGGGTGGGGGATACAACAGCTGTTGACTCTTCCTTCACATGTTTCTGCTGGTCATCATCACATGTCTCTCTGCTATATTTGGAGGTGTTAGCTGCAGTGGTGTCAACACCTGTCTCCTCCTGTGTCTGAGAGGGTTGGGAGATGAGGGAGGGTGGGGATGCAGTGGAGGTGATGGGTGGGAGCTCCGGAGGTGAGGACTCCTGCTGTGTGGTCTCCTGCTGTGTGGCCTCTGGCATATACTCAGTCCCTGGAGCCACATTGCCACTGGTCCCTCCACTCACTATGTTAGTCCTCCCACTGGGGATGGCTGGAAGGCTCTTGGCCACACCCACATTATACCCACCATCAGTTGTGCCTTTGCTCACATCCTTGTCATTTAATTGAGAGGAGCTCCTGTTATTTATCAATGATGACGTAGCTGGTGAAGAGGGATCCCTGGCAATTTCAGTGTTAATTGGACTTCTAGCATTCATGGAGGCTAGGGGAGCTCCAGTGCTGGGTGTGGCTCTCTCCTCAGTACCTTGCTGCTTCACCTCTTGCTGGTGGTGGTGGTGGTGGGGAGGAGTCTTGAAACGAAGGGGAAGTCTTGGCACAAGGGGTTTGCGAGGTCTGGTTGGGAAGAGAAGGGAGGCAGAGGAGACGAGGGGGGGAGGGGTGGGGGCCGAGGCATGCAGGAGGTATCCTGGGGTAGAGGAGAGGGGAGTGGTTCGAGGTGGGGCACAGGGGATGGTGGGTGGAGGGAGCTGGATACTGTGTGCCTGGCTCTGCAGTTCCTCCAGCAGCAGAGTGGCAGCCAGGTGCTCTCTGGAGGAGAGAGACGGTAGACCAACCTCTGTAGGAGTTAGACAGTACTCACTGATGGAGCCTGGCTCTGAGGCGAGCACTAGTGGCCTCGTATCTCCTCCTGCCTTCCATGTAGTGTCTCCACCTCCTCTGGATGGTGGCTGCAGCACTGTTCCTAGCCCTCTCCCTAACTGCTCTCACCCTCCCTGCAGTTCTCCTCCCTCTCCATCTCCTCACTGCTCTCTGAATTATCACAGCACTCCACTGCCGTCTGGATCGACATCGACGCTACAGAAACACAAACACATACACACATAGAGTGAGACAACACATGATGGACTCTGCCTCACTCTGTGCCTGTGTAGCCTCCAAACTGCCTGTATGGTGAGGGCTGCTCTATGAAACATGCCCCCACCTGAGGGGACCCCCTGACTGATAAGGTAATCAGCCACCTCTCTGTGACCATTGACCAGTGCTAAGTCCAGTGCACTACGGCTGTAGAGACAGACAGAGGAGACATATCAGAGAGAGGGCCTAGCAAGCTAATCAGTCCCCCACTTCTCTACAGTAGTCTCCTTGACGTGAGGGTCAGCTCCTCTCTCTAGTAGCACTCTGCAACACTGCAAGTGGCCAGCCTCGGCTGCTACTAGCAGAGCAGTGTGCCCATCATTAGCTCTCCTGACGTCAGGGGCACACCCATGACTAGTGAATAAGGTACATGATGATGATCAAATGGCATGTAGTCATAGCATAACTCACTCCTGTAGCTTTTGAATGATATTAGCATGACCACCATGAGCTGCTAGATGAATGGGTCTAGGGAGGGGAGGGAGGGAGAAGGAGAGGGGAGAGAGGGAGGGAGGGAGGGAGGGAGGGAGGGAGAGGGGAGAGGGGGAGGGAGGGAGGGAGGGAGGGAGGGAGAGGGGAGAGGGGGAGGGAGGGAGCTAGTACAAGATAGAGCAGGGCTACAGTACTCACCTCTCTTCATTGGGATGGGTGGCACAGTCTGGACTGGCCCCTGCCTCCAGTAGCCTAGACACCACCTCCAAGTGGCCTCCCTCACTGGCAACATGTAGACTGGTCCTGAGGTACAGTCTACCGTCAACTGGTGTCATGATTACCACAGAGCTACCTTTGTTGAATGTATGTAGCAGTGTCTGGTGCCATTCCAGCCTCCAGTAATGCCTCCACACATTCCACGTGGCCATGTAGACTGGCACAGTGCAGGGCAGTCTGTCCCTCCTTATCTCTACTCCCTGCAGCCTGTGGGGGACACCACACCGTACCTACATGTCAGATCTGGCCTAATTGTGGCTCACTGTAGTGGAGTGTTTGGTAAATAATTGGCAGATGTCCAGTGCTCCCACTAGACTGGCCACATGGAGGGGACTACCTGAAGAGGTGCCTCCTTCACTGTGTAAGGATAGCCCATTCTCGTCTTGAACCCCTGTGCTCTCTAATGAGAGGAGGTCCCTGTTCTTCAGGTCCAGTAATTGCCTGGCAATGTCCAGGTGTCCACATGCACAGGCCCAGAGGAGGGGGGAGTAGCCATTGAGGTCTGTGATGTCTGTACGGCCACCCTATATGCACACACAGAAACACACACACACTGTCAATGTAGCCCAGCAGTGAAAGTGTCAGTCATTTCATACCACATTAACTAGAGCTGAGAGTAGGTCACATTTGCCAGTCATTGCAGCATAATGAATAGGGGTTGCCCCGTGGCAGTCAGGCTGATTACAAAAGATGACTACATTGGAGGCAGCAGCTAACAGGCACTCCACACAAGACAGCTGAGAAGTACATACTGGGATGACAGTTCAGGGATACAGCTACTGGCAGAGTGTGCTACCTGCATTGAGAATATGGCCCAATGGAGGGCAGTCCTACCAGCAGAATCCACCTCACTCAGTTGAGCCCCTCTCTTCAGCAGTAGCTGACACATTTCCACACTACCCTATTGCAACACACACACACACACACACACACTGAGTATGTCTGTAGACACACTATCTAATCCCAGGCTCACTCTAGCTGCAGAGTAATGGAGTGGTGTTCTTCCTGCCTGGTCTTTCCCAGTCACTGAGGTAGGGGTGTGAGATAGTAGACATTTCACTGCTTTGACACACCCTCCCCACACTGCAGAGTGCACGGGAGAGCAGCCCTGACAGTCAACGTCACCAGCACTGGCCCTGTACTTGATGAGCAGTTTAACAATGTCTGGGTGACCATGCAGGCCGGCCAGAGAGAGAGGAGTTGCTCTGGTAGTAGATTGGGCCAGATCTGGAGAGCCTCCAGCCTAGTGAAGGGACACAAAAGAGGGTAGTATGTATGCACAAGAGGCAGCCTCCCTGTAGTGGACCTTGAGTATTGCTGCTGTAATGTCATGTGACCCAGTCAGTACTGCATACAATAGAGGGGTGAGCCCCTGCTTATCAAGAGTGTTGAGGGTAGCACCTGAAGAGTACTTCAATAGAGACTTGACAGAGCTGAGTCTACCTCCTATCACTGACCAGTGAAGAGCAGTACGCCCTATATGTACAGGGGGAGTGGTCAAGTATGCATACATGTTTGTGATGTATGTACCATGACTGTCTGTCACATCCACTGCCACATCTTTAGAAAGTAGCAGTTCCAAACACTGTGTCGATGGTAGTAGAGCCGCTATTGTTAGAGGGGTAAGCCCCTGGCAATTAGCACACAACAGTGGGGAATTGAGATCCAGACTAATGGGTGCCTTTTCAATCACTTGCTGAGCTGCCTTCACAAGCCCATGGCTCAGTGCATATACCAGGTGTTCTGACAAGTCCTGTACATACCAAACCATGTACATGTGGGCTGAACTGCTACATGTACACTTGCCTCCTGGCCTTCCTCAGTGAGTATTTTCAAAGAAACTGTGCTTCTCTTTCTGGTTAATGACTGTAGGTGAAAGGAAGGGACTGGAGGTAAAGATGTAGTGATTCAGGCTGTACCTGGGATGACATGGGAGCAAAGAACTTAGCTTCATCTGCCAAACTCAGAGACCCCAGTGAAGGAAGAGACTGCTCCACCTGCAGCCTGGTGGCAGGAGGCCCGCGAGACTCCACACAGCTACCAGAATAACACCTTCCCTGTAGTGCACAGTGTGAGAAGATGGAGCAAGTTGACTGGGAAACGTGCTGCCGTACGTGTCTAATGAGATTTTGTAAGTAGTCGGCTGCTGCTGTAAATGATAGCTGGAGAGAGGTCAGAGGTGGTTGCACGAGCAAACAAGCACCGCTTTCAATCGCTGGTGTGTTCACAGCCGCCATCTTGTTTCTACTGTTACCATAGAAACGAAGGTCAACTATGCGCATGCGTGGATCTATACCCATTCGTAGCGAAATGTACACGTTTTAGGGAGCAGTAAATTAGAGTGTCGGTTACCTAGCCTCGTCCCCAGGCTCTCCCCTGCGAGCGTACAGCGAACGACCTTTGAACCCGTAGTAAAATAAGACGGGAGAGCCTGGTACGCGAAATCACGTGCACCGCCTAGGGTAGAAAGTAGTCTCGTCCCCAGACCACACCCTCTAGCGAGGAAAAGGGTCTGGTGACCTTTGAGCCAATTCTTGGTTGTGCTGAGTAAGCAATACGTCATTTATCATATGACTTTGCCTTCATTACGCATGCGTCCTGTCCCCTAAGGGTGTCTAAATACGTAATACTAATTACTCGTGCTTAAGCGCTTGAATCTGATTGGCGCGCGCGAATTCCTCCGCATGAATAATTACACGTCCTTGAATCTGATTGGCGCGCGCGAATTCCTCCGCATGACGTCATCTCGACCAAGCGTTGAGCCCAAAATCACCAGACCCTTTTCCGCGCTAGAGGGTATGGTCTGGGGACGAGACTAGGTAGAAAGGGGGTAGAAAGACTTGGCAATTAACAGCGTGGGCGGTATTTCCTGCACACAGCAAAGTGAACGTACAGGTAACAGTACAAGGCAGTAGGGCTTACTGCGTGCCAACTGGAATGAAAGTAAGGCGCCTCCCATCATGCTGCAAGCTCCTCACCCGTAGACTCCACGGCTTTAGAGCACGTAGTGGACTAGCGTTACATGCATGCGTGCACGCTTGATGTCGAACTATAGCCTAGCCAATGCACGAAGAGAGCGATATACATCCCAATAAGACGGCAAATCGGCTATACACGTACAGGTAAACAGTACAGGGAAGCTCTGGCAGCCAGGTAGCTATATAAGAAAATTGCGAAATTTGGGATCACGCGATTTCGCGTACCAGGCTCTCCCCCTTCTTAAGTTTTGTTCAGGTGCAAAGGTCATTTGTGCGCGCGCGAGGGGAGAGCCTGGGGACGAGGCTATCGGTTACCTGCTGTAGTGCATTAGTCCTGCAGTTGTACCTTCCATCAAGAATATATATATGAGAGTATCCTACTACGCTATTTAACCCTTTACCGGGTTCATGACCTTTCTAATGATGTTCACAAACGTGTGGTTTGACGGTTTACTTAGCGCGCGTAAAACGCTGAAGTATATAGTCGCTTCAGGCGCGGAGATCATCTCGGAGTACTCATGGCGCGGCGACAGCATCCGCGCGTCCATGAAGTGCGTTCGCCCACAGGCTTAGGTATATAGCAGTACGTCGCTATCCCCGCGCGCGACGCTAAGTAAACCTTGAAACAACACGTTTGTGAATATCATTACAGAGGTCATGAACCCGGTACATGTAACACGGAGTAGGATACCTCCCCTTACTCTTGCTTCCATCCATAGACTTGATTACCGCACTACGTTGGCCCTGAAGGTCGCGCGATGCGACGATGTCTATGCGACGATGTTGATGCGTCTATGGACAATGTCGATGCGCCTATGGACAGTTATATAGAACATCATAAAAAGGCCACGAAGCCAACCAGTAGACCAAGGTGTTTAATTAAGTCTGCGTTTCAGCCAAGTCAACCTACGTACATCTTATATATCTTACACACGAACAAAATAATGAATACCCAACTGCAACGTGGTGCATAATTTTTAGATTACTTCAATCTTCTTATATTGAAACCAGTACTTTCGTATGAGTCCTAGCATTAATAAATGCATCATGTTGATTTATTAACGATAGCTAAACCTACGATCAACTTCCGGGTCATTTCTTGACCATGGCAGGACATCTGCAGACATACTGTTTTGGAAGTACTAGAGGAAAAGATCAATTATCGGACGGCATGGACGTCGGACACTTTTTGTGCGAAGCTTGTACAAGCTACGTCAATAAGAGTACTACAAAATGTAGGCCAATGATAGTGTACAAAAAAGAAAATTGCCGCATTTTTTCGACTTCACTCGTGAAGCGGCGCATCGCGGAACGTAGCGTCCGAAGTAATCAATGATCGACCTTTTTTATCTATCGTCGGACACCTCGCTAAAATGACTGATATGTCTGTGTACTAGAACGAAAATGTGTTTTATATTTACTGTTATCTAGTACCACTTAGTATATAAAGTGCAGAAATGGATGCCTTCTCGGTTTGCATGCACAGATGGGACGAAGTGCAGCGGTTACGCGATCAATGTTCGGCCACGCAAAACGGTTTTTTGATCATAAAAGCTGCTGTGAACATATTTATTTAGTCTTATAAATTTTACTGGGTTATACTAGTGTTCTACTGTCTACCAATAAGAATGTTTTCACTGAAGCTCGTTGTCCATTTTTTAATCCTAAAATTAATTATTGGGATTAAAGAATAGACAACGAGCTTCAGTAAAAACATCGTGCAAAAAATGCGGCAATTTTTCTCTTTTGTACACTATCATTGGCCTACATTTTGGAAGCACTCTTATTGACGTACGTAGCTCGTACAAGCTTCGCACAAAAAGTGTCCGACGTACATGCCGTCCGATAATTGATCTTTTCCTCTAGTCTATAGTCCTATATAGCACATATAGTTTACTTCAGTATATATAGTCAACAGTGGTCAACGTGCAAGTACCTCGCTTTAGCCTGTAGACTGGAACAACAGCTCTTACGCCAACTGTGCATGCATGCAAGTATGAAGTGCGCATTTGGCATGTGCACGTTAGCGCATGTGGAATATCCCGTGGCGTTCGTGCCCATAGGTGCATCGACGCCGTCCATAGGCGGATCGACATCGCCCATAGACGCATCGGCATCGTCGCATAGACATCGGCGGCCTTCAGGGCCACCGCACCCAACCCCTTGGCAGAGGTCTACGCGGAATACAGTAGGAAACAGGAAATGGACTCAGGAGCACGAGATTTTGGCTCCAATAACCCTGAACCGCAGAAGAATGAAAATAATTTCTACTCTCCTTCGTAGTTAGCACAGCCAAACTAGCTAGTTGATCTACCGTGGTGGTGTGAGTTGAAGATGCAGTGGCTACTCTTGGTGTGTGCAGCTTTACTTGGGATGACGGGTGCTATTCCAAGTCCGCCCGTGAGTTTATATTTGGGGCTGAATGGTCGAGAAGAGCCTCTCACATAATTTCTGTCTTGCGTGCAGTCTGAGGACCCAAGTGACTACGGTCTGACTCGCAGCATTCCCAGTGGCTGTGTACCTGATACCGATTGCACGTACTTCGCGGGGCTTCGACTGAACCCTAACGACTCGTCCTACCTGGATGTGTATCTTGCTTCCAATGCTCAAGGATGGGTGGCCATTGGCTTCTCTGATACTCCCAGTATGGTTAGTATACCTGACGAATAGCCCACGTTACTGGCAGACCAACCTCAGGGGCGCCGCACCCGGTCAGGCAGGTCAGGCCATGACCTGACCACTTTTTTCCTCTCTGTTCTGAGAAATATCTACAGGTTGCACGCGTGCAATGCGCATTGCGCACGTGTAGCATAGCAGCCGCGTATATACGGACAGCCTTGGTAACTCGGTTCCAGGCCTTTATATAATACGCGTTTGATAGTTTAATATGTGGATCGTCTGTCGTTAGTACACGCACTAAAGGCTCAATTGGAACTTCTACGCACCATTTTTCAGTGTTTTTTCACTCAAAGATGGCCCAGAATGCCCCAGAATTCACCTCAGAACGTCTCAAATCAATGGGGGAGCATGCGCCCAGACCGCAGAAGCTATGGCCTGACCACTGAAAAGCGGCTTCCTCCGCCCCTGAACCTCCACCTTGATCCTGCAGTACTCAATCTTCCTCTCTCTCTCTCTCTCTCTCTCTCTCTCTCACACACACACACACACACACACACACACACACACACACACACACACCAGCAAAACAGTGATGTCCTGGGATGTAGTGTCCAGAGTGGTACTGCTACAGTATTACCCATTGATACATTCAATGTGGAGGGGACTAGAAATAATGAACTTGATGCCTCTGGTAGGGATGTAGAGGTAAAACAGGTGTCCATGACATGACATCACATCCATACTGACTTCATTTACAGTCTGGTCAGGTGCAGCCAGACATAATGAGAGGGAGCGGTGGGTTTATTGATGGAAGAATCAATTGCACGTGAGGACATGACACAGTTTACTACTGTTGTGGTGTATGTATAATACTACCAATACTTGTGACTGTACAGATTTAGCCGGAGGATAATTGGAGTAGATAGTGATCAGGACTTTGATTTGGATGGGGACTACTACTTTCTGTTTGGATTTGGTGATGGTGCCAGAGGTGAGGAGCTGGACAAATAGTCGTGATAACATCATTCATCACTCACACACACACACACACACACGCACACACACACACACACACACACACACACACACACACACACACACACACGCACAGACTCAGCTGACCTTAAAAATTTCCCTATACATGCGACAACACCAACCATCCTGGGTACATTCAACCCTGTTAGGGACATTGGTGAACTGCCCAATGTCAATGAGCCTGACGAGCCTGACGTAGGCCTAACCACACCTGTAAGTGATGTACATCCAAAGTCCAGATTCATTAGCCACTCTTCTGTGTTGTCCATTTCATGGTGGGTGACAGACCAGGGAACCTGGTGACTATCGTCTTCGAAATCGAGACCCTGATGGCTGTGACCCCGACAGATGTGACTACTTCATGGGTATTGACACTAACGAAGGCAATGATTCTTTCCTGGACTTTTACCTCACTGCTGATATTGGTGGCTGGGTGGCTGTTGGCTTCTCAAGGAGCAGCAACATGGTGTGTGTGTGTGTGTGTGTGTGTGTGTGTGTGTGTGTGTGTGTGTGTGTGTGTGTGTGTGTGTGTGTGTGTGTGTGTGTGTGTGTGTGTGTGTGTGTGTGTGTGTGTGTATGTGTGTGTGTGTGTGTGTGTGTGTGTGTGTGTGTGTGCGTGTGTGTGTGTGTAAGGCTTCCGTAATTATTTGGCTACTGTACATCTTGTGTTTACTATTGTGAGTGTCTAGTGGTGATCAACTACTTTCTCCTGTTTCACTGCCATCTTTCCTCCCCAGTTGGATGCCGATGTACTTGGCTGCAATGTTGACACACAAGTATTTGTAGTAGATACATACAATCCTTCAGATGACAGAACCAATCGCAGGGATAGTGACTTATCAGTGAGTACCTGAAGTGGCACTACTATCATCATGATATATGTCATACACTGCCACAATCCCTCCTAGTCCTGACTTGGTACATTCTTTTCTCTCTCTCTCTCTCAAGGATATTGTGGTGCATTCCAGATCATTTGAGAATGGGAGAATCTCATGCAAGTGAGTATCATGGTTGTGTCCCTGCTGACTAACTCTCTCCCCTCCACCTCTCCACAGTTTTAGCAGGTACATTGAGGGAGGTAATTCTGATGAGGACAAAGATTTGGATAGGGACTATTATTTCCTGTTTGGAGTGGGGGAAAATGGAGGAGGTGTGTCCTTTACTACACTGTGTTGTATCTCTAGCTTCCATGTATACATGTCAATATCCATGCATGGAAATCATGTGCATAGCACTCACTACCACCAGTCAGTACACGCCCAAAGTGGTTTGAGAGCAGTGTCTGACAGAAGTTCCCTGTGCTGTATGCCACTCTAGGTATGGGACCCTTTCCTGACCACGGGAACCGGATTCCTCGGATCAGTGATGGAAGATTTAACCCTGCTAGAGACTCAGTGGACATTGGCATTGACACTTTTGAACAACAGGTGGGTTCAAGTCCCACCCGAGGCAGCCAGTTTTTCTTTGAAAAATAACTGTTTCGAGTGAGTTGTGTTGTGTTGCTTTGCCTTTCTGTTGTGTTGTTGTTGTTGCCTTGCCTTTCTAAGCATCTCTTGGATCGATTGTTCATGCACAATACTTGGTTTGGGGTTTGGTGTCTAGCTGGTTTGATTATCGCGGCCTTCTCCTAAATACTAAGTTTGACTTCACCTGTTCATCAGGTTGAGATGCTTTCAGATTTGTTTGCAGGATTTGGCCCAGCCAGCTGAGCTGCCTCGGTAGTTCAGTTGGTAAGAGCATCGCCTAGCAAACTGATGGTCATGGGTTTGAGTCCCACCTGAGGCAGCCAGGTTTTCTTTGAAAAATAACTGTTTTGGGCGAGTTGTGTTGTGTTGCTTTGCCTTTCTGTTGTGTTGTTGTTGCCTTGCCTTTCTAAGCATCTCTTGGATTGATTGTTCATGGTGGGGGACAGACCAGGGAACCTGGGGACTATCGTCTTCAAAATCGAGACCCTGATGGATGTGACCCCGACAGATGTGACTACTTCATGGGTATTGACACTAATGAAGGCAATGATTCTTTCCTGGACTTTTACCTCACTGCTGATATTGGTGGCTGGGTGGCTGTTGGCTTCTCGAGGAGCAACAACATGGTGTGTGTGTGTGTGTGCGTGTGTGTGCGTGCGTGCGTGCGTGCGTGCGTGCATGTGTGTGTGTGTGTGTGTGTGTGTGTGTGTGTGTGTGTGCACATAATTAGTTGGCTACTGTACATCTTGTGTTTACTATTTTGAGGGTCTAGTGGTGATCAACTACTTTCTCCTGTTCCACTGCCATCTTCCCCTCCTGTCTCTCCCCAGTTGGATGCCGATGTACTTGGCTGCAATGTTGACACACAAGTATTTGTAGTAGATACATACAATCCTTCAGATGTCAGAACCAATCGCAGGGATAGTGACTTCTCAGTGAGTACCTGAAGTGGCACTACTATCATCATGATATATGTCATACACTGCCACAATCCCTCCTAGTCCTGACTTGGTACATTCTTTTCTCTCTCTCTCTCTCAAGGATATTGTGGTGCATTCCAGATCATTTGAGGATGGGAGAATCTCATGCAAGTGAGTATCATGGTTGTGTCCCTGCTGACTAACTCTCTCCCCTCCACCTCTCCACAGTTTCAGCAGGTACATTGAGGGAGGTAATTCTGATGAGGACAAAGATTTGGATAGGGACTATTATTTCCTGTTTGGAGTGGGGGAAAATGGAGGAGGTGTGTCCTTTACTACACTGTGTTGTATCTCTAGCTTCCATGTATACATGTCAATATCCATGCATGGAAATCATGAGCATAGCACTCACTACCACCAGTCAGTACACGCCCGAATCTATGTACACACCTTAGAAAATGTATATTTGGTCTGAGAGCAGTGTCTGACAGAGGTTCCCTGTGCTGTATGCCACTCTAGGTATGGGACGCTTTCCTAACCATGGGAACCGGATTCCTCGAATCAGTGATGGAAGATTTAACCCTGCTAGAGACTCAGGGGTTGTTGGTATCTCTGACACAAACTCAGCCACATTGCCACTGGTCCCTCCACTCACTATGTTAGTCCTCCCACTGGGGATGGCTGGAAGGCTCTTGGTGTAAAATCTGACTTATTCGGGTAGCTCAACTTACACTAAATGCACCTTACTTTTATAAGCACCAAATAATATTATGAGGTGAGATGATTACACAGACACAGATAACAGTGGGAATAGCACAATTGTCCCATGACTGTTTATGCCAATACAAGTTGGGTGATGTGTAATATCATGAAATAGATCTCAGTCACATACACTAATTAGAAATACATACACTAAAATTCAAATACACTACACTCTAATCTAGAAGTCAATATATAATGAACAGTACATTAACCTGTCAGGAGGTTGTCTGTTCCGCACCGGATAGTTCCTCTGTGCTGGTAGTTCACTCTCTAACTGTGCTGGAGTTACTGCTGCAGCATTTGTCTCAGCCGGGCCCTCCACATCCAACATGTCAGCCTCAGGAATCACTGGTTGGTCTCCTCTAAAGGTTTTAGATGGTCAACATGTCTCTTCCACACTTGTGCATCATCAGTTTGTATCTGATATGAAACTGGACCAGTCTGCGATATAATCCTTCCTGGAACCCACAAAGGACCGGGTCGCATATTCTTCACCATCACCTGTTGACCAATCTCCCAGCTCCTCTCATGAGAATGTGCATCATGATGGGCCTTCTGCACAGCTTGCTTCTCCAGAACATTCTTCTCAATGTTAGGCCTCAAGGTCAAAACGTGTACATAGATTCCAACGCAGAAAGAGGGTTGCTGCATGGAGTTTCCCCAGTAGTAGCATGTGGGGTACTGCGGTAGGATAGCAGGAAGCTGGCGAGGCGATGATGCAGAGGCATCTGATTGGTCTGGTTGGTCTTCAAAGCCTGCTTAAAGGATTGAACAAACCTTTTCGGCTTGTCCATTAGATGCGGGGTGATGGGGAGCAGTTCGAATGTGTCGAATGCCATTTGTCTCAAAGTCATCAGATACAAACTGTGGACAATTATCTGTCACTACTTGTTCCGGCAGTCCATAGGCTGCAAACAACAATCTTAATCTCTCTATGGTTTTGAGTTGAAGGCATAGAGTATACTTCTAGCCATTTGGAATGGGCATTCACAGCAGTTAAAAACATTGACCCTTGAAAAGGGCCTGCGAAGTCCAGGTGCACTCTTTGCCATGGTTTTTCAGGCCAGGCCCATGGGTGAAGTGGTGCCATTGCTGGAGCTCGTTTCACAGACTGACAGGGCACACAAGCCTTGGCTGTATGCTCAATGGCCTTGTCAATTCCTGGCCACCACATGTAGCTACGAGCGACTGCCTTCATTCTGACTACTCCTGGGTGATCTCGGTGTAGCTCCTCTAGCAACGTCATTTGTAGCTCAGTAGGGATAACCACTCGGATTCCCCACAGCAGACAACCTGCCTCAACAGGGAGTTCATGTTGACGGCGTTGGAAAGGCAGCAGACTGTTTTTGGCCAACCATGCTGTGTGTATATCAAAACTTTGCTTAAAATAGAGTCCTTAAAAATGGCCTTAGCTATCTGAGTGGCTGTCACTGACAGGCTTTCAATTTGGGCAATATTGAAAATGCTAGCTTCAGTTGCCATGACTGATATCTCCTGCCCATCTTCCTCCAGAGGTAACCGAGATAGTCCATCAGCATTTGCATGTTCTTTCGTTCCCTTAAATGCAATGTCATACACATATGCTGACAGCAAATATGCCCAGCAATTTAGTCAAGCTGCTACAAGTTGAGGAATTCCTTTCTTGGGTCCAAGAATGGACAGTAGTGGCTTGTGGTCCATTATGAGTGTGAACCTCCTACCATACACTGTTAGAAATGGGGTGTTAATTAACACTCCTACTTTTTGGCCAAAAATCTTTGGGTGTTCAGCAACACTTGTGAAGAGTTCACTAACACCCCTTCAGTGAAGGGGTTCTCCTGCAACACCCCTTGGGCCTCAATTAAGGGGTGTTGCAGGAGAAACAATAGCCTGCTGATCAAGAGTGTTGAGGGTAGCACCTGAAGAGTACTTCGACTTGACAGAGCTGAGTCTACCTCCTATCACTGACCAGTGAAGAGCAGTACGCCCTATATGTACAGGGGGAGTGGTCAAGTATGCATACAAGTTTGTGATGTATGTACCATGACTGTCTGTCACATCCACTGCCACATCTTTAGAAAGTAGCAGTTCCAAACACTGTGTCGATGGTAGTAGAGCCGCTATTGTTAGAGGGGTAAGCCCCTGGCAATTAGCACACGACAGTGGGGAATTGAGATCCAGACTAGTGGGTGCCTTTTCAATCACTTGCTGAGCTGCCTTCACAAGCCCATGGCTCAGTGCATATACCAGGTGTTCTGACAAGTCCTGTACATACCAAACCATGTACATTTTTTTTTTTTTTTGAAACAAATGCTCAATAGCCCAGAGGTGGGCTAGTTTGAAGAGCACGACAAGATAATTATACGGAAATAATGCAGTAGAACAATAGTGTGCACTATAATATTATGTATAGGTAATAGAGTTATTTAATTAAGTACTTGAAATAGGAGAG